>CM059197.1:3843717-3965122 GCA_030323885.1 Branchipolynoe longqiensis | reverse complement strand
GCGGTCCTCATCATGCTACCGTGTAGGACAGCATTACGTCTGACCTCAGCCTCCGGTAACAAGCAGAAGAAACGAGCGCTGGTCTCCGGCGGGTGGGCTGTGATCACACAGCATGGGAGCGGGGGTGCTGGGGAGTGGACTGAGGGGGCCGGTGCGGAGGTGCCCCCACTCCCCCTCCCTCATCCATATATCCCCATCACACACTTACAGTGAGCCGCAAACCCGGATACAAAAAGGCGATGTCTAGCCAGGCCGGGCGGCGTCCGATCCGAATTAATTGTAGGTACTAATTTAATCTGACATGGTCTTCAGTTGGACTTGTGTTAATATCGGGAAGAGTTTACATTTGTGGGGTGTAATCTTGCAATATTGTAATATTAACTGACCCTGTGGCCTGACCCGGTGCTGGAACTTTTAAGTCTGGTCGTCATTAGTGGGTTTCGGACTTTCTATCTGGACCGCACTTCGTCCACACCTCTCTATCTACTCTCCGCTGGCCTTGCTCCTCCTTGATATGTCTGAAAAGAGTTCCAGGAGGAGGAGCCTGCCGGCATATCACTTTCTACTCTTACTCTGTCCATGTCTTTGGCTCGCCGGCTGGTCACCATAGAGCAAATAGACACGGTCCTTTGACTCAACTCTCCTCATTTACTTTCCTAGACTTTTTTTCTCCCAGGCATACTCTTCACCCTGACCAGGGGAATTGTGTGCTTGGGTGGGGCCCTGTACCTTTATGTTTTCTCTCGCTTTGTTCTCGTTGCTGGAACCACCGCTGCACCCATCTTTACCCACCCTTCCTCAAAACCCTTGCTCCTGTCTGCTGGATACAAGTGCTCAACTACCGCCGGACCGAAGAGATTCGGGTCCGCCCCAATACTTCGCTGTTACAACATTGTAAAGATGTCCCCAGCTTCTACAACCATCCCTACTGAAGATTAATCTTCAACCAAAGATTGGGCCAATTTATCGGAGCCTCTCTATAATGTTGCAGTTCTGCAACCAGTAACCGTCATAAGGTTACAAACCACCCAAGCAAGCAAGTCGGTTTCATTCGCTGTATAGAAAGCATCGTTCATATCTTGCCTTAGTCTTATCACACTTCATCCAAGCTACGAAGAAATCCCCCGATAAGCAGTCATGAGCCAGGACAAGAGACCTCCACCCTCTATCTTACCCCCCCCCCCCCCCTCTCCCGCCTCACCATTTACAGGGTCTTGATTTACCGACACACAGACACACAGAGGGATGGACACACACACTCACACACACACACACACACACACACACACACACACACACACACAGACACACACCCCTACCGGCTCCACACGCACACACAGTGACACGGTTGCGAAGGGAGACCACCCAGAGTAATTCTGACATGCCTTCAAAAGATCAAGTCTGGATTAGCATTGGTTTCTGCGGTGATTGAGGAGTGCTGAATGAGGGATAGCGAGTGGAAATATGGGGGCGGGGTGGGATGAGAGGGTGAGCGGGGAGAGGGGGCGGGTGGGACGAGGAGGCAGGCGGGGAGAGGAGAGGGGGGAGGCGGGGTGGGACGAGAGGGGGCAGGCGGGGAGAGGGGGCTGGTGGGACGAGGAGGCAGGCGCGGAGAGGGGGGGGGCGGGGGGGGGGGAGCGGGGCAGGTGGGGAGGTGATGGGAGGCCCAAAATTGCACATGGCTTTCACTCCCCTTCAGTCCCTAAGCTAGTCCACCCGGATTCGAGGAGATAAAAATATCAGCAATCTAAAGTTTTATTGGGATTTTGTTGTCAGGGGAGTGGGGCGCGTTGGGTGTCTTTAAAAAAAAAAATCATTTCTCATTTCTCATTTATTTATTTGTCCTTTCTTTTTTGTTGTTGGCGCTTTAGTTGATTAAGCAGGGGAATTTTCAACTGTGGAAAATGGGTCTTCCCCATTCCACTGCTCCTTGCCATATCCTAGTAATGTTGAACACCAGGCTAGGTAGCGACAAGTATCCATTTTTGTAAAGTCATTGGTTTGACTCGACCAGGGTTCAAATCCCACAAACTACCAAGACGGGATATGGACGCTGAACTCATTTGGCCATCCCGTCTGGTTAAATGTTGTTTGTCCTTTTCTTATTTCCACTTCTCCCCATCTCTCCCCCCCCTCCCCCTCCTCCCCTTCTTTCTCGGTTTCCTTTTCTTTTTGCATCGTGCTTGATTACAGGCAGATCATTATTGGTTGTGAAGGGGCCTAGATGATCGGAGTTCATTATGCTAGATTGATTTTTTTCGAGGAGGATGCCATTAGTTGCTCAAAGGCCCTTCGTCGGCTGGGGTGTTCAGGGGGTGGTTCCTAATGTGTGTGGGTGAGTGTGTGGGTGAGTGTGTGGTGGGTGGGTGTGTGAAGGTGGTGTTATTGAGGAGGGTCAATGTAGGGAAAAAACAATCCCCGTCCTCCTCTTCTTCCTCCTTCTCTTCTTCCTCTTCCTCCTCTTCTTCTTCCTCCTCTTCTTCTTCTTCTTCTTCCTCCTCCTCTTCTTCCTCCTCTTCCCCCCTCCCTTCCTCTGCCTCCTTCTCTTGCCCCTCCTCCTCCTTCTTTATCATGCTCCCCCTCTTTCTCACCCCCCCCCCCCCTTATCGATGTACTTTCTCAATATGAATGGAATTTTTTCCTCCTTGTTTTCTTTCTCAGATATCAAAATGTACTTAAACGAAATAGTTCCAGCAAGTTCTGCAAGTAATTTGGCATCTCCAGGGGTGGGAGGCGATAAGATTGGGATTGGCCGGTATGTTTTATTCCTTTCATATTTTTTCTATTACTTTTTTACACCGGGCAGACAGGGTTGGGTGGCTGAATGAGTTGAGTGTGACAGGTCGTGCTTTTGATTCATAGCCGTGTCAAACCAGTGACTTACAAATTGATACATATCACTACCTAGCCTGGCGTTCAGCATTACTGGGATAAGACAAGAAGTCGAATGAAGAAGAGCAATATTACGCAATTGACATTTCACCTGCTTAATCAATAAATGTAACAAAAACGTGTCTTTCATATTCATGTTTTCTTCCTGGCATGATATTTCCATATGACCTTAGATGTTGCTAGGACGTAAAACAACAACAAACAATCAATGATATTTCCAACGTATTGTTAAATTGCCACTTGGGGTACACACTTTTATTTGACGGATACGCGCTTCGATATAATATTAATAGTTGCATGTTGGACGACTAACAAAATACACTAATTGTTTTAACGACCCTTCCCTCAGCACAAAAAGTAGACATCGGCTATTGGCGGCAAAATACACTAAGTGAGCAGGATGTAGCTCAGGTGGTAGAGTGTCTACCGTTGAAGGCATTGGTCATCCGATCGATCCTGCTCAGAGGACCCATTAGCAGTTTGGGCTATTTTCCATTCCAACCAGTGGTCCGCAACTGTTTCATCAAAGGCTGTGGTCTGTGCTGTCCTGTCTGTGGGAAAGTGCATATAAAAGACTCCGTGCTGCTTATCGGAAAGAGTAGCCTATGTGGCGGCAGCAGGTTTCCATCAAAGATATATGTCGGAATGACCATCTGTTTGACGTCCAATAGTGGATGATAAAAAATCAATGTGCTCGAGAGACATCATTAAATAAAACCACCTTTTTAACAAAATCCACTAAGTTAAATAGATCCATCAGTCAAAGAAGTAAGCAATAACAACAAAAGTGTCAAACTGGTATTTTCCATTCAGTTGTTTTTTTGTGCATTTAAAAATATATTTATGCAATAATTTACGGAGCCTAGGAATAATACATGGAATATAACCATGAGGGAATTCAGAATGACCCATCAGTCAGTTAAAATACTATGGTGCGACTGACACTGGTCAACATCTGGAGGAGGAGAGGTGGGCGAGATGGCGCCACCGGTACAGTGTTGTATTTTACGGAGGATAACAATAATAATAATAATAAGTAATATTACCGTGTGAATCTTTATACTCACATAATACGTTATACATCACATAGTCTAGATGTATTGAGTGTTGACTATTCAGAATGATCTGCTTGTTACACATTCGCCGATTAGTATCCACATATAATCTAGATGTATTGATTGTTTTATTCGGAATGATCTAGTTTTTACCCATTTACCAATTACTTAGTATTCTCGTATAATCTAGATATATTGTTCTATCCAGAATGATCTAGTTTTTCCCAATAGCCAATTAGTATCCATGTATGATCTATATATCTTGATCCTTATCCTGAAACGCTTTAAATGTACCCTGAGTAGGAATAGTGCCTAGTCTATAACCTCTGATTTGGAGTTACTAGGATAGGGCAAGGAACTATGGACTGATGGAAGACCAGTTGTTTATGATTAATATGTCCTCGGCTTAATATATACATAAATACATATGAGAGAAGAGAAGAGGAGAGAGAGACACATGGAAAGAAAAAGAGAGCGCGATGGAAAGAGGGAGATAAACAGAGAAACGTCAATGAAGCCCTTTGTACAAAGCAGTGCACACTGCACTGCTTTCTATTTATTCCGCAAGGTACTACAAATTTATGCTAAGGTCACTTCCGGTTAGCTGACACCCACACACACACATATATATATATATATCGGGTCTCCATGAAATACCACAGGCCTAATGGTACCCAGCATCATTGATATCACCTGAGAATACTGTGAATTATGTAAGATTAATCATGTCACAGCAGTGACTTGTTTCGCACATTACTAACATCACAGAATACAAACAGTTCAAGGCTGGAACGCTTCATGTCCAATGTCGTAACTGCGAGTCTCCCACTGAACGGATCAAGTGCTAGTCCCCTTGGTTGTTTAATCTGCTTCTCTGCTGGGAAGTTCAGGTGGAACTTGAGTCTTCCGTCTGGGGTGTACACACTTACCCGGTCATTGAACATATCAGCGATGTACAGATTGTTCTGCGGGTCAATGCATATACCCTGAGGGGAATCAAACTGGTTCATCCCGTCACCATGGGAACCAAAGCGGAACAGGAAGTCTCCATCCACCGTGAAGACTACCACCTCGTGTTGCTTCATATCGGTGACATATATCCGGTCCATCCCATCAACACCGACACCTGCGGGATGTTTGAGGTACTTGACCCCGAAGTGTCGAACGCGTGTTCCATTGTCGCGAAGTATGTTGATGCAGTGTTCATCACCAGCCTCAACCACAACCCACAGTCCACTCGATGGCACCACAGCCACCATTGTAGCACTCTCAAACAATTTCCCATGAGATCTGAATTGCTGGTAAGGTTTGTCAATATTGAACTCTCGCAGGCCTTTGACATATTTATTGTTGCACAGAATTAGCACTGTGCCATTATGTGAGAACGCGACACCAGATGGTGCCAATGGCCGTTGCTTATTCCCATAATAATTTGTGACTTCACCGCCATCCCGATCAAAGCGCTTCGCACTCATTGTCGTATAGTTTGTAACAACAACACTCTCATCCGGAAGAATGGCGACATCTCGTAAATCCTCCATTTGCTCGCCATGCTTAGTCCACACAAGCTCAAGGTCCTTGATTTCCCCCCACCCTGTCATGGGTATGCGCTGACCTAGTTCCGGTAGGTAAGTGGTCTTATTTCTGGCAGCAGTGGCTGGTTGCTCCTCATCTGCCCAGCTGGCGATGCTTGCCAGCGTCTGCAAGGTCTGCCCCATGGTGGGGCGGTGCTGCACCTGAGGCTCTCACTGAGACTTCCGGTTGTCCATTACCAGATGCCCTGCCTCTTGTAGCCGTTACCAGCGCCAACTAGCAACTGCAACATTGGTGGTTTGTTTGTTTGTTGTTTTACGTCCTAGCAACATCTAAGGTCCTGATGCACTGTGCACAATGACAAGTAGTAATATGTTGACATGAAGTTTACAGTATTGACAGCTATCAGAGTTAACGTTGTTGAACACTAGTGAGAGAACTGAGTTGACACACTCTTTAATTTCAACACTAAAAGTGTTATCTCACTTCTGCTTTTGTTTAAATTTGATGAACAAACACTATATCGCCAACTATTCACCAAATACTGTGTCATTACAAAATGTATTGACAGCTGCCCCACGCCTCTATTTGTCCAAGCTTTGTGAGCATTAGTGGGAGTACTATATTGACAGTTGCCGCACGTCTCACTGTCAATCAATCAATCAATCAAACTATATTGACAGCTGTGCCATTTCTCACCGTCACTATCAAGCGATCTATATTGACAGCTACCCTACTTCTCACTGCCCGTCCTGATATGACCTTAGATGTTGCTCGGACGTAAAACAACAACAAACAAACTTTTCACTGCCAATCAAGCAATCCACTGACAGCTGCCCCACATCTCACCATCAATCAATCAAACAGTCAATATATCTCTCGTGGGCTCCAAATAGTTGTGTTAAACTGCAGGAGCACTGTCGGGAATACTTGGTTGCCTGACAGTGACACCTACCATAATTGCCTGAGGCGTTGCTCCACAAAGTGTTGACACTGACAGTGTCAGTGACAGTGTTAGTGTTAGTGACAGTGTCAATGACTGCCACCACCGGCTGTGGTAGGTAGCTGTTCAGTGTGCGTCACACTCCACAGTCCAGGTGGTGTGAGTTCTTGGTCTGCTCACTGCTGCTGTCACAGTGTGCTCAGAGCGTTGTGTGTGAGACTCGTAGGTAGCTGTTCAGTGTGCGTCACACTCCACAGTCCAGGTGGTGTGAGTTCTTGGTCCGCTCACTGCTGCTGTCACAGTGTGCTCAGAGCGCTGTGTGTGAGACTCGTAGATAGCTGTGCAGTGTGCGTCACACTCCACAGTCCAGGTGGTGTGAGTTCTTGGTCCACTCACTGCTGCTGTCACAGTGTGCTCAGAGCGTTGTGTGTGAGACTCGTAGGTAGCTGTTCAGTGTGCGTCACACTCCACAGTCCAGGTGGTGTGATTTCTTGGTCCGCTCACTGCTGCTGTCACAGTAGGCTCAGAGCGTTGTGTGTGAGACTCGTAGGTAGCTGTTCAGTGTGCGTCACACTCCACAGTCCAGGTGGTGTGAGCAGTCACAGTGTGCTCAGAGCGCTGTGTGTGAGACTGTGGTATAGTTAGAATCCTGTAATCCCTGGCCAGTAATCCGGGTATTTGCTTTATATTAGTTCCTGTCCGTACATGTATGTGGCAACCTTATACACCGTCAGTTTCACCGCCACCCAGTCAACTTCCAGTCACTGCACTACACTGGTCCCTGAAACAATCCCATACAGTTATCACTGCCGGGAGTGGCGCGGGTGCACCTGGCCCGTGTGGTGTTTATTTGTTTACCTGGTCGCCAGGGGTTACCGACGTGCATGATTGATCACCGCGACGTGACCTAGTTATCGTCGGATGGGGATGGTGGGTGGTAGTTATTAAAATTCACCAAGTTATTTTTAGCTGAAATTAGGTTTGGGCATCCAATACATGATTTGATTAATTGTTTTCAAAATGGTTCACACTGTCACTGTAATAGTACTATGCATTTTTTTTCCCATTACAATTTTTTTGTATTTAGGTGTGGGGGTGAGTGGCGCTTGAAATTTCGCTTCCTTACCGTATATGTCCCAATAAAAGCACACTACCCAATAGAAGCACACCCCCCATTTCAAGATTGAAAGCACACACAAATTTACGATCATATTCAGACAGAATGCACATAAAATAAGACAATCCCACTTTATTTGAGAGGGACAACAAAAACAAATCCATGAAATTCTTTAACTTTGAATAGACGCGCATCCATGTGTTTGCACTCGCGCAGTGCGCGTCTATTAGGACATATACAGTATTTACTAATTCGCTTGTCTAGACTAGCAGTTACATCTGATTAATATTTAACTAATTTTAAGCTATATTTGATATAGTACAGTACAGTACAAAGAGACCACAAGAGGAAGGTGAGTTGAAATTGTTTGTTTGTTTGTTGTTGTTTTACATCCTAGCAACATCTAATGTCATATCAGGACGGATACCGACTTGTGACAGTGCGCACTCATGGCGACTTTATAGTGCTGCCCCACTGGAAGACCAGGCCGCCAGCACCATGACCTGATATCCCACTCAGTCACATTATCCTGACACTGAGCCAACCAGTCCTTGCCCTATCCTAATAATGCCGAGCACCGGGCTAGGAAGTGACAAGTATCAATTTTTAAGTCATTTGTTTGACTCGACCATTGTTCGAACCCACAACCCCAAGATCTACCAACACGGGAGACGGACGCTCTAACTCATTCGGCCATCCCGTCTGGTCTTGGGTTTGAGATAATAGGATGGGGAATATTTGGCCCAGCCTAAGAAAAATATTGGTTCTGATGAACAGTAGGAGCGTCCGTTGGGGACAGGCGGGAGATATTCCACTCAGTCACATTATCCTGACACTGAGCTAACCAGTCCTTGCCCTATCCTAATAATGCCGAGCCTGGCTAGGAAATGTCAAGTATCAATTTTGTAAGTCATTAGATTGACTCGACTGGGAATTGAACTCCTGACCTTCCGCACGGGAAGCCTGTGCTTATTTGGCCACCGAGTCCGGTAAATCCAACAGGGAATCTGTATAAAAGTTTCTCGTGTGCGTTTGGATCTGTCAGAATGGTGGCGACTGGTATGAGATAATAGTCTGACTTCCATAATAAAGTGACTCCCCCGTCACTTTACTATGCATAATATAGAGACCCCCCCCCCCCCAACCCCCGCTATCATGTTGTGACTCCCTACTCAGTTTATTTTCCAACACTACAGCTGGCCAGCATTAACTGTTAACAAGCCTGAATACCCAGGCTTATATGCTATGGACAGTACAAATACAGCCTCAATAAAAAAAATTTTTATTAAAAAAAAGTTTAATTCTTTTAAAATATGAATTGAGTGCTACTTTTGGTTAAACGAATCACAAAGACATATACGGACATTTATATTTCAAACAAACCATCTTCTATAATAATATGTATACACACAGACATGAACGTACATGAAAATGAGTAGCTATACACAGCATGTCTTTAAAATAATAAAACGAGTTGACATATCCCCTAACCCACCACACAGATCCATTGACCTGCAGTCACAATATGATAGGGGAGTTACTTTATTATGCATTATAAGGTGACTGGGGAGTGACAATATGATAGGGGGGTTGCTATATTATGCGTAGTAATGTGATGGAGGTGTCACTTTATTATGGGTGTCAGGATATCCTCTCACACCGGCTGGGCAACTGTGGTTAGTGAAGCGGAACAAAGGTGGCGATGCCTGCGGTCCGATATGTGCCTAGACAGGAACAGTGGGATTTATTTATACATAGGGAAAGGCACGGCAATAGTGTGCTATATCTGATGTAATGTCTTGTAAATCCTGCTGAGACCTAACCAGGCACAGGACCCGGTGGTCGATTCGATAGAGCGCGGGCCTCACGTGCGGGAGATCAGGGGTTTGGTTCCCGGTCGAGTCAAACCAATGACTTAATAATTGATGCTTGTCGCTTCCTGGCATGGCGCTCGGCATTAATAGGATACGGCAAGGACTGGTTGGCTCAGTGTCAGGATAATGTGACTGAGTGGGATATCGGGTCATGGTGCCGGCAGCCTGATTTCCCTGTTGGGCAGCACTTTAAAGTTGCCATGAGTGGGCACTGTCACAAGTCGGCACCCATCCGGATATGACCTTAGAATAGATGTTGCCAGGACGTAAAACTCCAACAACCATTCCATTCCAGGCATGTTGAGCCCCCGCCTTCCATTTTGGTAGATGGTGGGATTGGCGACCTCGAATGGCGTTTGGCATTACTAGGGTAGGGCAAGGAGGAGGACAATGAGGAAGACACATTTTCTGCGATTGAATTTTCCCCGGCTTAATCAACTCATGTATTTAAACAAAATAAAAATCTAACTAATATGATATTGGCCAAGTCTCATTTTATGTGCTTTTCATAGCAAGTTTGTCATTTAAAATTGAATTGTGGCAATTGTCATTTTAACTTTAATTGGTCGCACTTGTTGGGTTTTTGAGGGGTCCGTTACATAGGTCTTGAGGTCTTCGATGGTCAAACCTCATATCAGGCAATGCATAACTCGATAACATGCATGGTCCTATGAAATCATAACATCTTCAAAGCCAAAGCGATTGCCTAGATTTGATTCCTCGTATCCAACTTAGATACTGATGCACTTATTAAACAAATGGTTCGAACCCTGGTCGAATCAAACCAATGACTTAAAAATGTATACTTGTCGCTTCCTAGTCAGGTGCTTGGCATTAATAGGATAGGACAAGGACTGATTGGCTCAGTGTCAGAATAATGTGACTGAGTGGGATATTAGGTCATGGTGCTGGCGGCCTGGTTTCCCAGTGGGGAAGCACTATAAAGTCACCATGTGAGTACGCACTGTCACAAGATAGTACCCATCCTGATATGACCTTGGATGTTTCCAGGACATAAAACTCCAACAACCAACTGTTAAACAAATATTGCTGCAGAACAGGGATATTAAGTCAATTTAATAGAACATCTCAATACTGGCAGTCGTACAAGCCTCTGGTGTCTAGCATTTCAACTTGCACACCAAATTTAATTTGCCTGCTCTCACATTGAAAATCTCCAAAGTTAGCCATTTTTAATTATAAAGTTCTTCGAAGGTAAAATGCGGTAAGATTATATAACACTGAATTTATATTTAAGACATGGTATAAACTCAAAAAGCATTGTAGTATACAGCTTTAATGCGATGTTATTGCACCAGTGCCAACACAACATGTACTGGCCTGCATTACGTCTAGGCTGTAGTGAAGTTAATTGCAGCCGAAAATACTGAGACACCATCGAGCACTTCCGGTTGCCGAGAAGCGCGGGAAAGAAATCCGAGCCGTGTGAAGTGTAGCGTCATCTTGTAATCTAAACGATTAGACGAATAACACAATGAAATGAAGGAAAAGTCAATAATTAAGCGCACCTCCCGAGTGCGCAGGCGCGGGCGGTGGCAAATGATGCCATGAATCACCGGTCACCTTCCACTCTTCGCTCTTGGTAATCGAAACAACTTATATCAGCAATTGCAGCCTCCCACCCCCTCCATCTCTTCACTCCCCAGTCTTCCTCCTGCCTCATTCCCATCTCCTCCTCCTCCTCCTCCTCCTCCTCCTCCTCCTCCTCCTCCTCCTCCTCCTCCTCCTCCTCCTCTGCCTCCTCCTCCTCTGCCTCCTCCTCCTCCTCCTCCCCCCCCCATCTCATCCTCATCCTTCTCATTCCTCCTCATTCCCTCCTCCCTCCTCCTCCTCCTCCTTCTCCCCTCCTCATCCTCCCCTCATGCTTCTTCTCTTCCTCCTCCTCCTCCTCCTCCTCCTCCTCCTCATGATTCTCCTCCTCATCCTTCTCCTTTTCCTCCCCTCCTCATCCTTCTCCTTCACCTTCTGCTTCTCCTCTTCCTCCTTCCTCCTTCCTCCTTTCTCCTTCCTCCTCCTCTCCTCATTTTTATCCTCCTCCTCCTCCTCCTCCTCTCCACCACCACCCCTTCCTCCTCCACCCACCTCCTCCTCCACCCTGCTCCTCTCCCCCCCTTCTTTCTCCCTCTTCCTCCAACCCTATCTCAATGACATTTGTATTGTCAAATAACTATCACCAACCAAAATTAGCTTTTTTTAAATTTATTTTCAAATTTCAATTCATAGGCAATTTTGTATGTATCCTTTTTCTCGCTTTAATAAAATAATCATTAAACAAATAAATAAAAAAAGGCGGGGGGGGGGGAGAACATGTACTGGGTTATATAGCGCGTCTTCATTCCAGAGCGCCCATTTTTTGCAAAATTGGACGTGGGTGTGTTAGTAAAAATGATCCCCACCAAAGAAAATCGATGAGGCAGCCACCCGGTGCACCTGTTTGATCCGGGCCGAAATAAAAAAGGACATGTGATTATTTATTCATTTTGAAGAGGAGTAATAGGCGGTACGGGCGATCGATCTGTGTGGGATTGCAAACGGACCTAGAGGAGTGGGCGTGGCCTGGGAGAGGGGGCTGGGGTACTCTGGGAGTGTTGCTGGGGCAATGAGGCTTCATCATCATCATCATGCTGTCGGTCGCGATGCGACAAAGACTGCCAGTCCTTGGTAACCCAGGCGACGACTGAGTCGGTATGGTGTTTTGTGCGGTTGTACATTTCATGAAAGCTGCCTGCAAAAGTGTTGAAGTGCTGCTAGCATTTGCAAGTTACCAGCGGCACTCTCTTGGGGAGCAAATAGAGGTTTCACACCGGTAAGAACATGTCAAGACAGGCGCAAAACTATTTGTCCCTGCAGTGGCTGGTCGGGAGATGTTGGGAGTTCCATACATCAACCGCCCTTAATGCTGCCACAGTGACATGGTTTTCTGTTTAGGGTTTGCTCCCTTAGCCTTCGGTTCTGTCAAGAACCTGTACCACAAGGCAGTGGTTTACAACTCTGCAAGGCAGGGGCGTCAAACTCCCTGAGGTATTGCTGTACCTGCAATACCTGCATACCGGCTTAGACGAATGAGGCTTAGATAAAAGCGAAGCCAGCAAAGTGGGACAGGGAAATGAGCATGGCATACGGCCTCGGCTTTATGGTGAATTTGGTAAATATAGGCCTACTATTGTTCTAGAGAGGTTTAGTATAATCTGCAGGTTTGTCTATTTACAGGAGTAACTAATGTATAAAGCAATGGAATATAATGGGTGATAAACAAACTGGCTGGCAGTGATTGAGTGTGTGTGTGTGTGTGTGTGTGTTTGTGTGTGTGTCTGTGTGTGTCTGTGTGTGTGTGTGTCTGTGTGTGTGTCTGTGTGTGTATGTGTGTGTCTGTGTGTGTCCGTGTGTGGGTCTGTATGTATCTGTCTCTGTATGTCTGTGTGTGTCTGTCTGTGTGTTTCTGTGTCTGTCTATGTGTGTTTCTGTGTCTGTGTATGTGTGTCTGGTGTGTTGGTCTGTGTGTGTCTGTGGTGTCTGTGTGTTACTGTTGGTCTGTTGGTCTGTGTGTGTGTCTGTGCTGTGTGGTGTCTGGTGTGGTCTGGGTCTGTGTGTGTGTGTGTGTGTGTGTGTGTGTGTGTGTGCGTGTGCGTGTGCGTGTGTCTGTGTGTAGTGCTTTCAAAAAGTTGTGAAATGGGAGTTGGAATTGTAAAAGTAGAAATTGCTGATGCGGCACCACACACGCAACACTACGGAGCATAGTCTATGTTGTGGAAAAGTGCAGGTCACAGGTGAGAATGTAGATGACGCTGGCGACGTGCGTTGGCTCATTTTGAAAGCACCGGTTTGTGTTTGTATCAAATCTTTTATCAAACCATTAAAAACACCGGTCAGCACTGTCAACTAGCCCATCCTGATATGACCTTGGATGTTGCCAGGATGTAAAACTCGAAATAGACTAATCTGTTAACTAATAGCACACAAATGAAATGATCCTATAACGATCGAACAAATCTGGTTCCTTGATCAACAATCAGTTGGTACTGTAGTGGTCTGCACTGACCTCAGGCAAGGATCCGCATAGACAGGTAGGCGTGGGTAGTGTGGTGACATCAGGAAGCATTGGTGGTGTAATGGTTAGCACACTGGCCAGGAATACAAACAGATGTGGGTTCGAGTCCTGCTCTATGCGCAATATTTCCCATTTTCATCACCTCATGACAGTACTTTTGGTACACCAGGGGAAAATAGATTGTTGGTTGTTGGAGTTTTACGTACTGGCAACATCCAGGGTCATATCAGGACAGGTACTAACTTGTGATAGCACACCGGGAATCGAACTTCCGAATCTCCTGCACTGGAGGCCTGCACTAGAAGACAAGCACTACACTAACACTACAAGTGGATGCCAATTAGCATTTCTACTCAAGACACTTGATTCTACAAGGGCTGTAACAACTTTCCTCATTCCCAGTTATGATCATATATGACAAGTTATAATTCAAAACCAGACACAGATAATTCTTTTTGGGCTAATAAATTTATTAATCAGGCTTAATAAATGTTTACAGCAGCCTTGTTTCCTACACCTTTGTGAACATATTTGCAGTAGCTATTCCCAATAGTACAATTGGGCTATTTAGCTATTATTACTCTAAATTCATCAGGTAGTACAACCTGTGTCTTTATCATTTTCACTAATGGTCATTACTTATATGCAGGTCATCTATTATGTAACATTACATTATTTCATTACTTATATGCAGGTCATATCTATGATTTTACTATCATATGATATATGAATACATATCTGAAGATACTGTATAATTTCACTCGAGGCAACTTTAACAGAAGACATGAGGCAGCAGCTCGGGCAGATCACGGTCACACGTTCAGCTCACATCTGGCACACTCACACACATTCGGACAATCATTGCATTCAGCACTTTCATATTAGGGAAATAGGAGCCATAATCTCTCAGCCTAACACTAAATAGGAAGCTGGGTGGGTGGGAAGGACAACTTTCATTTTGCTCAATTGATCCGTCGACGACGGTGGCCAGGTAAGGACTGGACAAGCCTTGAATCTACTACCGGAAGTTAACTTTGTACATAGCGACGCGCGCTACGAACGGTATCTATGGTGCTACTCATATCAAGCCCGTAGTCAGGGTTTGTGAATTATGCATGTTTCCGGCAACATGGACAATTTGTATAGCTTAAAACAACCCATTCTCTAGGATGTAGTTAGGGCCCATCCCTGCTCTGAGGGTCTCTACTTAATACCCCTGTCACACTACGACGTAACGAGCCAACGTAAGCCTGACGTGCTCACGTTTCATCATTACGTTGACGTACGTTGAGTTACGTTATGATGACGTCAGAATGACGTTAGACTGACGTCGTGCTACGTCACATTACATCGTGTTATGTCGGCGCGCGTCAAGGTTTTGAACCTGTTCAAAACTTTCAACGTAACTCAAACGTAGGGGTTTACGTTCGCCGTACGTTCTGTACACATTCGGCGAACGTCAATGATGTTAGACGGACGTTAGTCAAACGTTGCTCATTACGTTGCACTATGTTGACCCACATTAAACCCAGTGGAAACGTCCACGCGACGTAATGGGAACGTGAGGAGAACATACGCCGAACGTACATCCAAAGTGCGCCACCGTGTCATGACGTATGTAACCTCACATAACGTAACCCAACGTAGTTCTGGCGATGGAATAACGTACATAATGTTCCGTGAGCATAATTACATTGTCCTCTCTCGTTGAATGATGCTATCACTACGCTTTACCGACGTTTCGCTCTCATCAACTACGCTGCATCCGCATTCAACTTGTGCCCAAATTTGCATACTACGCCGAGAAGCTCGACGTTTTTCACGTTCTCCCTACGCTGACGTCGTTATGTTGTAGTGTGACAGGGCCTTAAAAGGTTACCCCTAATGACTGTCGGCGGTGATGTAGGCTAGGGTGTATTACATAGATACTTGGAAAGTAGTGCAAACTGTACTATCACTTAAAGTAAATGTGAAGCCTTCTGAATGCCTTATAGTCTATCCCTTCCCTCGGTGACTTTACAGAACTACTAATAAAAGGGTCACCAACATTGGACAATGAAAAACCGGAAGATCTTAAGGGATGTTATATTGGGGGCGTGGGGGTATTCCCCCAGAAATCTTTTTACAAATTACTATATTAATGGGATTGCCAATATTGGAAAATGAAACATCGGAAGATCGGCGTAAGGTGATGATGGGACATCAAATATTGTACACCTTATGGCGAAACCGTAAAGGCCCGGTCACATACACGTTAGTGGACGTAGTTGAAAGTAGTGGAGGCTAACGTAGTTGAACATAGTTGAACACACCAGAGAAGTATGGATGCCAGTACGTTCAACTACGTTCAATGACCTTCAACTACATTCAACTAAGTTCAACTACGTTAGCCTCCACTACATTCAACTACATCCACTAACGTCTATGTGACCGGGCCTTTAGGGTTGGCAATCTTGTAATAATAACCTTGTGGTACTCTAATTGAGTCTAATGATGCTGGGGAGACCAAACCCCACCTGTTGGGTCTGAACTCAAATAGTGCCTTCTAACTTCTAAGTGTGTTCTTTCATTCACATACATTGAATAGTCATGTAAGGAATACGTGATAAAATCACGTGAGCAGATCTCAAAGAAGCACTGATGTTCAGTGCGCCTTATTAATCACACAAAAATGAGTTCATCAGTGATGCCAATGTGTTCTTTTATTTGTTGAATGATGTGGTGGTTTTTCCCTCCCATCTGTTGATTAATTTCTTCTTTGTTGAATAATATTGGTGTTTTTCCCATTTGTTTAATAATATTTATCTTATTGTGTATTGCAGGTGAGTGGTCTTTGTTATTTCCACAACAGCCTTTTAAGAAAGAATGGGTAAGTAATGAGTTTTACAACTATTTATTGATCACTTTTCATGACATTACTCAAAGGACCTTGCAAGTTGCTTGGCTGCCATCACCTTGAGCTGTGAATATCTTAAGCTAAGCCATATTTTGGATTTACACTACAGTTAGATTGAGGATTCATTTTTACAGGGATGAAAGATCTCCGATTTCGCGGATTTTTCAATCCCGCAGCACCATCAGCGTATACTAATATGTGGTGCAGACGCCGCAGCACTATCAGCGTATACTACTAATAACTGCTCCAAACACCGCAGCACTATCAGCGTATGCTACTGATACATGCTGCAAATGGTGCAGCACAATCAGCATATACCAATATATATGAAATCAGGTCCTGATATTTTCTGCAATTCCCTGATAATGCTAAAGCTATGGGAGAATATCCGCATTTCCGCTTTTTTTCCTGGAGACCACTTTCATCCCTGTTTTTTACTAATTAGAAATAAATTAGAAATGATATATCTATATACTTTTTTCTTTTTGCTGGGGAAAAGTGAATTTCATTTAACTCTATAACGAGTTCTATATATGTATTAACCTGACAGGTGTAGTTTTTTCCCCTTTTCAAGCCTCTTCCCATCAGCCTAAATGACGCAATAAAATACCAAGATTAGCGGTCCCCTTTGTATGTAGTATACATTGGATGCTATTTAAACCGGAAGTGTTTGTTTTGTTAGGGTTTCATATCCCAAAAATATCTGAGGTCATCATGTTAGGTACCGACGTGTGACTGCACACTGATGGTGGCTGCCCCACTGGTACTAGACCAGTCCACTGGCACCATGACCCAATATCCCATTCAGTGCTGATCCTGATACTGAGCTAACCAGTCCTTGCCCCTATCCTATTCGTATTAATGCAGAGTACCAGACTGGGTAGTGACAAGTGTGAATTGTGTAAGTCATTGGTTTGACTCGATTTAGGCTTCGAACCCACGACCTCTTGCATGGAAAGCTAACCAGTGTTCTTACTGATTCGGCCATCCCGTTCGACCAGACTGGAAATGGCCAGTAAGTTGCTTATAAGGGTTAAGAGGGGGAAAAAGGAATATTTTAATGATTTTATTATCCCTCTGATATGTGAGATTGTTAGGGATCCAAACTTGGGCGCAGTGACTGTGTAATGTGTCGGAGATAGGCAAATTAAATATTGATTCAGGGGTGCGTAATGCTAACATCAAGAAGACGGAGGTGCTGTACCAACCCAACTCTACGAGAACCCGAGAGGAGGAGATCCTGGTTGATGGAAACAAGCTGAACTCTGTTCCGGAATTCACCTACCTCAGAAGCACTGTATCAAGTGATGGATGCATTGATGCTGAAATACAGAGGAGGATGGCCAAGGCTAGCGCATCTTTCGGCCGACTACGCCAGAGACTCTGGAACAACCACCATGTGTCCATTCGGGTCAAAGGCAAGATCTACCGTGCAATTGTGCTATCCACCCTACTATATGGAGCCGAGGCCTGGACAGTGTACAGACGGCAGGTGAACAAGCTGCATGCCTTCATGATGCGACATCTGCGTTCAATCATGAGGCTAACCGGGAAGGCCAAAGTGACAAATGAGGAAATAGTCGAATGGATGGGGCTGAACTCTATGGACTGGACACCTCATGAGGATGTCATCAGACAGGCTACCAAAGGTGGAGGTCTGAATGGTGGGGGTGGAGGTCTGAATGGTGTGGGTGGAAGTGTGAATGGTGTGGGTGGAGGTCTGAATGGTGTGGGTGGAGGTCTGAATGGTGTGGGTGGAAGTGTGAATGGTGTGGGTGGAGGTCTGAATGGTGGGGGTGGAGGTCTGAATGGTGGGGGTGGAAGTGTGAATGGTGTGGGTGGAAGTGTGAATGGTGTGGGTGGAAGTGTGAATGGTGTGGGTGGAAGGGTGAATGGTGTGGGTGGAAGGGTGAATGGTGTGGGTGGAAGTGTGAATGGTGTGGGTGGAAGTGTGAATGGTGTGGGTGGAAGGGTGAATGGTGTGGGTGGAAGGGTGAATGGTGTGGGTGGAGGTGAATGGTGTGGGTGGAAGGGTGAATGGTGTGGGTGGAAGGGTGAATGGTGTGGGTGGAAGGGTGAATGGTGTGGGTGGAAGGGTGAATGGTGTGGGTGGAAGGGTGAATGGTGTGGGTGGAAGGGTGAATGGTGTGGGTGGAAGGGTGAATGGTGTGGGTGGAAGGGTGAAAGAAGAGTTTTTGTTTTGCTTTGTTGGTTGGGGTTTTACATCCTGGGAACATCTAAGGTCATATCAGGATGGGTACCGACTCGTAACAGTGCACACTCATGGTGACTTTATATAGTGCCACCCCACCGTGCGTCGAGGCCGACAGCACCATGATCCGATATCCCACTCAGTCACTCTATCCAGATGCTGAGCTAACCAATCCTTGCCCTATCCTAGCAATGCAGAGTGTGAAGCTAGGTAGGAAAAGTATCAATTTTAGAAGTGATTAATTCGACTCGGACGTGATTCGAACTCCCGATCTTCCACATGGGAAGCCTGGGCTCTACCAATTCGGTCACTGCGTTTGGTTGTGAAAGAAGCGTGTTGGGAATTGCGGTGAGGGGCGGACTCTGTGAGGCTGCGACTGTTGATTGATTCGCCTGGTGCTGTTTCATCTCTTTGTAGGGGCAGGTACAGTAGATATGGAATCGGGGTGAGGCAGTCTGGACAAGGATATATTGCTTTGATGTAGGTTTGGTAGATGGGTGGCGGGAGAGATATAGACCAATTGTGATTATATACTGACCCTCCCCACCCCCACCACAAGGGATGGCCAAATGAGTTGAGCGTCCGCCTCCAGTTTTGGTAGATCATATAGAATCTAATGCTGAATATCGGAATATTTTACAATGTGATTCGAACCCTGGTTCAGTCAAATCAATGACTTGCAGGTATACCTTACTGGACAGGCCCTTTAAATCGCGTATTGACGAGAACTAACCTACCCTGCTTTGGGCCTCCCCCCCGCCCCTCCCTCCCCTCCTGCTTCATCAACATTGGTATACATGTACATTTTCTTTCTCTCTCTTTCTACCCAACTTATATCCATGTCTCCACACTTGCCCCATATATCAGATCATCAGAATCCAACCAATGAAACTAACCGGCAATATGTACTTACACTAAGCGACCTGTCGTGCAGCCGACAACCCGCAGCACCAGCATCAATCAACAAGTACCAATATCCATCTTTTATAACTTATCACAGTCTCATTCCTTAGTTTATTCATCATTAAAGTGATTCATATAAATAACTAGTGTTGCCTCCTCAATGTACCGCACCCTTCAACAAATAAATATATCAGAGCACCAATCTACAAAGGAAGTGTCATGTGGAATTAGCTCATTACCAGAACCAGGGAAGCACAAACAATACTTGCCTTCAAAAATGCATATAGAGCCGACCTGACGCTTGAATGACTACTGCAGTAATTACTAACAAAGCCTTGAGCTTCAGGGCCCCCCCCCCCATTCCTCCCCCACATTCTCGCTTGCTCTCCTGTGGGTTTTGCCACCACCCTTAACCATCATGAACAAACCATCAACACACCAAACATCCTACAGAACTATAAACCTGTTTTAAACACATTGAAAATTATATAAGACAGACAAAATGTCTTGTCAACTATAAACTTACCATGTTTTATAAGAAAAAAAATGTAACCCTCAATGATTCCTTGAGTTGCCCCGATTATACACTTTCTACTCGGTGCTGCTGCCCATTTTTGCACGAACTACAGTGACTGGTGCTGTAAATTATACAGCAGGAGCCACTCCCTTAATTTTACAGGATCGGTGCTGTAACTAATACAGCACTGGTCAAACTTAGATTATATAGACTGTCAATTCCAATAGTAAGATGCCCGGAAGACCAGTGCCACTGTGCTGACAAATGTATTATTATGAAGACTAAAACTACTCACAAAAATGGGGGGGGGGGGAGTGGGATATTTGGCCGTGGTCTCCCAGTTAGAGGCAGCACTATAAAGTCGACATGAGTGTGCACTGTAATAAGTCTGTGCTAGATATTGCTAGGATATAAAACCCAACAGACATATTGGCCCATCCAGGCCCCAGGCATCCGTGAGGTGAGCTCTTGTTCAAACACCTACATTTAGTGGAGGAGGGTGGGTGGTGGGGGTGGGGGTGGTTGGGGTGTGTCTATGCACTGAGACTCCTACACCAGACGGGATGGCGTATGAGTTAGAGCGTCCGTCTCCCGTGTTGGTAGATCATGGGGTCTTGGGTTCGAACCCTGGTCGAGTCAAACCAATGACTTAAAAATTAATACTTGTTGCTTCCTAGCCTGGTGCTCGGCATTATTAGGATAGGGCAAGGACTGGTTGGCTCAGTGTCAGAATAATGTGACTGAGTGGGATATCAGGTCATGGTGCTGGCAGTCTGGTCTTTCAGTGGGGCAGCACTATAAAGTCACCATGAGTGCGCACTGTCACAAGTCGGTACCCGTCCTGATATGACCTTAGATGTTGCTAGGATGTAAAACAACAACAAACAAACAAACAATCCTGCACCGACTTTCCTCTACCTTGTGTATCAACCTCATCCTTATCTCGCCTCAATAGTGATCACTCGGCAGCCAGTCAGTGCCCAAATCCGATATCCGGCAATAACTGCCTAGTATTTGCCGCGTCATGCGCGGACGCAGTCATGCAGGTTCAAGGTCACAGCACGGGTTCAGAGGTCATTACTGATCGGGGAAATGTCTTTCTTTCACCCGCAATTTTAGTGTTGTGATTGGATTTGGCCGCGTGGAATGGCCGCGCGGCGTTCTGGGGTTGAGGTGTGAACCCAGATCGCAGATAAGGGAGGTGTCAGCTCCTGTTGATATCAGGATGCGCGCGCACCTCTCGGAGAGGTCCCGCAAAAGGGTTGTCATGAAGAGAAAACCTAAAAAAAGGTTTAATTCTGGAATTTGAGGGGATGGGGAACCCCATGTATATTTTCGATTTAAAATCCTAAAGGCCCAGCCAAACAAGTAACTTAACAAAATATATAATTCAATGATTTTTAACCAAAGAAGGAAAAAAAGAGAAAAAAGAGGAAGGATAATTGTCGGGAATGAGCGGGGTCGCTCATTCGGACTCATTGCTGGGCACGGTGGAGAGGTGAGGCTGCCACTCCCGCAGGGGGCGGGTGGGGGGGGGGGGCCTGGGGCGGGGGGAAGGGAACCCCAACACCTCACTCTCCCTCCACCAATCACAACACAACCCAACTTAGCCAATCAAACCACTCCGGCGACCGGAGCCCGGCCCTACATACCACAAGCAAGTCAGTCTGCAGCACCGCCTCCAACTGACCACTACTCCAACCCCCTTTCTACACCATGCCGCGACAGGGGTCATCCACAAAGAAGAGGGGACGTGGCCGGCCGGCTAAATCACAGGCTCAACCACCGCCACGATCATGCACCACCCTACCCATCCTACTGACGGGCGACACCCTCTCGGCGGCCGGCAGCACAAGTACCCCCCGGGACCGCCCGGCTTCCCCTCCCGGCCACCACAGCTCCAGTGACACAGACTCCGACGTCTCATACCCGGAGCCCGGCCAGAGGGAGCCACACCCGCGGGCCGCAAAACCCACCGCCGGGAAGCGTATGGAGCAAATGGTACAACAAATGGAGGAGCGCATGGAGCAAAAAATGGAGGAAATGCACATCGCCATACAACTCATCGCCGGACGACACCAGGACGCGGACCACCACTCCCCATGGCACCGCGACCGCCCAGAACGCCCCCGATCCCCAACGCTGACGAGGGCGAGGGACCGCACCCTCTCCCCGAGGCCCGCCCAGCGGAGGCAGACGTCACCACGACGGCGGCGGGCCTCCCCCCAGCCACGGGCGGCCACGACCCGCTCCCCCACACCACCCCGGCGGCATCGCCGGTCCCCGTCCCAACGCGACCACAGGAGGCGGTCAAACACACCACCACGGCGCAATGGACGGGAAGCATCCGCCTCACCAGACGGATCACCCACTAGGAGACGGGGCGACCACCACCGACACGTCATGCCCCAGCTCCACCGACCCGACAGCCCGCGCCGACACGCCAGGCGAGAGGACCGCAACCGAGATAGGGCCGAACGGGTCGACGAGCTGGACGACGACATGGATCGATACCGCGCACAATACAGGAGGATGGAAGGTAGGAGGGCCATACTCCATGATATGTTCATCACAAACCCCATAGCTAAGCCATATATGTACTTAAAGCGCCATGGCTGCAACTGAGCCGCGCAGAAATTGGCCGCACGAAGCTCCATGACCGAGCGCGAGTATACAAGAGCATTCGTAGCACTGCTGGCGGACCATAGGGTATATAAAACCCGGGATTTCCCCCACATGTTCGACCATCTCAGGTGCATTACCGATGACTGTGCCCGCAAACCATGGGCCGCCGTCCGGGAGTGGTCACAGAACGTATTTGACATGGTAGAGAGGGACACATTCGCATGGCACGAGAGACAGGAGATCCAGAATGACAGGGCGAATTTTGTGTCCACTAATGGCCACAACCCCACCCCCACCACGGACGAACGCACGTCCGACAGAGCCCACACAGACAAGGCCGGGAGGGGCCGGATCGAGGCCGAGGCCCACGAGCGCCCATGCACGGTCTACAACTCTACGAGACGATGCAGCCAGAAACAACACCACCAGGATGGCCCACAAGACGTGGTCCATGCATGTGCCTACTGTTACAAATTGACCCAAACCTACTACGAGCATTCCGAGCAGCAATGCCGCAGGAAGACAAGGGATGCAAAAAACTAGAAAGGGGGGGACGACACCGCATATACAGCCCGGACCCCGAGACCCCCCCTAGCACCGCCTCCCATCCAACCGACACGGCCCACACCACCCACACCGCCAACCAAGCCCGAGATGAAAGCAGCGACTCGCCAACACTCACCAGCCGCAACACACACACCCTAATCCGCCACCCCAACAACAAAGGGCACAGCCCGGGGGCGCGACACGCCACACCCACAAGCGAAACAACGCGAGAAAGGCCACGCCAACTCACCCGAGAGACCCCAACCGCCCCACACACTACCGCCACAAACCAACACGACTACACAACAACAAGCCCACCCCGCAAAGATACCACAGCCGACCAACAGCGCCGCAACATCGACTTCCCAAAAATACGCAATCACTGTCAGCACGACACAGACATACTCCCCGACAGCACAATAGACATGGCCCCCCAGGCCTTTAGCCAGCACAGACGCGATGAATGGCCCACACCATCGCCAGCACTGCCACCCAACATAGCAGGCATATACAGCCAAGTTAAGCGCACCGGATTACCAAACATCATGGCCGCCCGTGTACACATACCATCCGATCTGAACGTCGACAACTGGCGGTCCAGCCTCTCCAGCTCCCATGACCACACCCAGCTAGTCGACCTCATTGACTTTGGGTTCCCATTGGGATACATGGGGCCAACCTCTGGCACGGCAGCTCAACCAAACCATCCCAGCGCGCGCCAGCATCCTGCAGCCGTCGATCAATACCTCGACAAGGAGGTGAGGTGCGGAGCCGTCTATGGCCCATACCCAGAGCCTCCCTTCCAAGAGTGGTTCCACGTCTCCCCAATGATGTCAAGAGAGAAGGCCGACCCCAACCAGAGACGCATAATCGCCGACATGTCGTTCCCACACGACACCTCCGTAAACGCATTCATAATTAAAAATACGGCACTCGGCCACACAAGAGACCACTGCCTACCCACGGTCGACGGCTTCACGAGGGAACTAAGGGAGTCAGGCAAGGGCAGCCACATGTTCACCATGGACATAAGCAGGGCATACAAGAACTTCCGCTCATGCCCCCTCGACTGGCCCCTCCTCGGAACCTCGTGGCGCCAACAATACTACCTCGACATCGGTCCCCTTCGGGGCCCGCGGATCCAGCTGTCACATTCAGAGAGTCGCCGAGGCGGTCGTCTACATACTAAGAAACAAGGGAATCAACGCCACTATGTATCTAGACGACCTGATAGTGGTGGCCCCCGACCGCCCCACATCCATCCGCCACTTCCACACGACCAGGCAAATCTTCAAGGACCTCGGGCTACCCGAGGCGATCGAGAAGACCCAACCACCATCATCCAACGTCCGATGGCTCGGCATCGCCATCAATGCCCCCGAGATGACCCTCACCATGCCAAGAGACAAGGTAGATCACACCATCAAGCTGGTACGAGCCATGGCCGAGAAGGAGCGTGTCACACGAAAACAGCTCCAATCCATACTCGGAAAGCTCTTGCACATATCCAAGTGCGTTCCCCCAGCCAGGCTATTCGTCGGTCGCCTCCTCCACGCATTACGGGCCATGGAAAACAATACCACGCCGATAACGGACGACATGAGGCGGGACTTAGCATGGTTCCCCGAATTCGCCCACAGCTGGAACGGCACCTCCCTCATACCCCCCAACTACCCACACAGGCAGATCTTCGTCGACGCCTGCATGGGGGGCATAGGAGGGGCCGATGACTACAACGCATACGCCGCCCAGCTGGAACACGACACACACGGCGACCCTGATAGCATCACGCAGATCGAGGCAGCCAACATCCTAATCGCCCTACACACGCTCGTCGTACCTAGTGACGAAGGCACCCACATCGCCATCAACTGCGATAACATGGCCGCGGTACAAGTCCTAGCCACCGGCAAAGGACACAACACCCGCCTACTACGAATAGCCAGGGCAGCCTGGATGTTCCAGGCCATACACAACATCCGCATCACCTACCAACACATCCCAGGAGCAATCAACGACCTGGCAGATGCTCTGAGTAGGGCGCATATCAGCGATAGCTTCCGCACCAAAGCCACAACAATATGCATCAACAACAACATTGCCCCGATATCACCACGTATACATGTATATGAACAACTTGAACCTCTTTTCTCATCCAGACCCAGCATACGCCGCACTCACACAAGCAGCGGAGGCCAGACAGCGCGAAGCGAGGGCTCCAGGGACCTGGGCCAACATGCGGACGACAGTCGCAGCATACGAACGACACTGCAAGCGCTACCGCATCTCGCCACTGGCACCGACCCCCCTCGACGTACGTTGCTGGCTCGAGGAGCTAGCGGGCCATCTGTGCCCATCCTCAATCGCCAACTCCGCCTCCCACCTACGCCTACACTTCAGGATGGCGGAGGTCAGCACCCAGCCACTCGACCACATCACAGTGCGCATGGCCCTCGACGCGATGAGAAGATCCAAAGCACACACGCCACGGCCGTCCACCAACGTGCCCATCCCGATAATGAAAAAGGCGGTCCGCCACCTCCAGCACACACCGGAGGGCAGGGTGGTGGCAACAGCAGTGATCATCATGTTCTTCTCAGGCGCCCGCCAGTCAGAAGTGGCCCCCAGGTCAGCGGCCACGTTCGACCCAACACGCCACACCACTAGAGGGGATGTGGCAATGGCCGGGGGACACCTGCATATCCACCAGAAGTGGGCCAAAAATATGCAAGCAACGCACCAGTTCCGAGACAGGCGCCTGGCCCCCACGGACGACCCCCACTTCTGCCCCGTCACCGCATACAGGCAGATGATCCATAAGGCCCCCACCACCAGCCCCCGACAGCCCCTGCTATTCTTCCCCAGTGACGGAGTCACCCTGGCCATACCATACCTGGCCAGACAATGGACCCTCGCCCAGAAGGCCACAGGCGTGCAAACCCCCTACACGCTCCATGCGATACGCAAAGCGGCGGCGACAGTAGCCTTCGCCTCCGGGAGCTCCGAACTCGAGGTGCAGCGATTCGGCGGCTGGGCATCCAACGCCCACCGGCAATACATAAGCACCAGGGACTCACACAAGGTCAACAGAGCCCTCATAAGGGCCACACAACAACAGCACGACTAAAAACTATGGCTTGGCAATCTAATTGGCACAGCCAATTAAAAAACAAATCAAAACTAAATTAAAAAACATTTAGACAACGAAGTCCATTAACGACTCAATTATCAACCGCCCAATTGACAACCGCGCAATGGACAAAAACACACCTCAAAACTGCCCTTACGAGGATTATTTCTTTTCACCTTCACATATTCAATGTTTAATTGTACTTGTTCATCATATCTTACCTTACTTATTACTGTTCATCATATCTTATTACTGTTCATCATATCTTATCTTATATCTTAACTTGTCCATATGTCGCATCTCTCATCCCATGCTATTATGTTATCACTGCATGACCTTATGTCGGCCACGGCCCGTCGTCAATCCACAATGTACATGCCCATTGCGGCCCGGGGGCCGCGACCGAATAAAAGCCATGTTTCCCCAACCAGCCTCATCGTTTTCTGTGCCCGTGAGAAATGGTCGGGAATGAGCGGGGTCGCTCATTCGGACTCATTGCTGGGCACGGTGGAGAGGTGAGGCTGCCACCCCCCCCCCTCCCGCAGGGGGCGGGTGGGGGGGGGCCTGGGGCGGGGGGAAGGGAACCCCAACACCTCACTCTCCCTCCACCAATCACAACACAACCCAACTTAGCCAATCAAACCACTCCGGCCACCGGAGCCCGGCCCTACATACCACAAGAAAGTCAGTCTGCAGCACTGCATCCGACTGACCACTGCTCCGACCCCTTTCTACCCACCCACACCTGCAATCTAATTGGCACAGCCAATTAAAAAACAAATCAAAAACTAAATTAAAAAACATTTACACAACGAAGTCCATTAACGACTCAATTATCAACCACCCAATTGACAACCGCGCAATGGACAAAAACACACCTCAAAACTCCCCTTACGAGGATTATGCTATTCACCTTCACATATTCAATGTTTAATTGTACTTGTTCATCATATCTTACCTTACTTATTACTGTTCATCATATCTTATTACTGTTCATCATATCTTATCTTATATCTTAACTTCTCCATATGTCGCATCTCTCATCTCATGCTATTATGTTATCACTGCATGACCTTATGTCGGCCACAGCCCGTCGTCAATCCACAATGTACATGCCCATTGCGGCCCGGGGGCCGCGACCGAATAAAAGCCATGTTTCCCCAACCAGCCTCATCGTCTTCTGTGCCCGTGAGAAATGTAAGACTTATATTGATTTTATTTTGTAATCATTGAATTTTTTTTTTTTTAAGTAACTTGTTTGGCTGGACCTTTCTGATCTTTAAAAAAAAGTGTATTAAAAAACAAAGCCATCTAAATGGTTATTTCTTCATTTGCTACGAAAGGTTATTTTAAAAATTGGCAAGCGGTAAATAGAAGGGGTTTAAATTATCCATCTTTTAACAAATATTATGTCCTTTGTGATTTGTGATTTATGATTCATCTAAAATTCAAATGGTTTCCCATGTGGGAGGTCATAGGTTTGAACCCCGGCTGAGTTAAATCAATGACTTATCAAATTGATACTTGCTGTTTTATCACCTAGCCTGTTACTCGGCATTATTAGGATAGGGCAAGGACTGGCATACTCAGTATCAGGATAATGTGACTGAATGGGATATCGGTTCATGGTGCCAACAGCCTACTCACCCACTGGGACAGCATTATAAATTCATGTGTGCATATTGTCACAAGTCGGTGTCCATCCTAATATTACCTTAGATGTTGTCAGCACGTAAAACCCTCAACAAACATGTAAAGTCAGGGCAAGCCAATTGTGGTCTACTTTTATTTCATGCGTGTAACTTATTACCAACTTTTTTTTATCCTTTAAAACAAAGTTCGATAGCGGTGTGGTTAGTTGAGATCGCAGTGAAGCTTATTCATGAATTTATTCATGAGTTTACTGGATTCATGATAATCTGGTCGCACATCCTTTGGTGAAATTGTGATGCTGCAATAAAACAAAACCACAAAAAAAACACCAACAAACCGCCGACTCCCAATACTACTCACGACTCCATTGCTATGTAACTTATTCAAAGTTTGTTTTTTTGTTTGTTGTTGTTTTACGTCATAGCAGCATCTAAGGTCATATCAGACAGGCTTATTGTAAGAAATACTGGACTTCTTCTCAGTTCGTTGGTTGTTGGTAATGGCCCTGTCACACTATGACGTAATGACGTCAACGTAGGGAGAACGTGAAGAACGTTGAACTTCTCGGCGTAGTATGCAAATTTGGGCACAAGTTGAACGTGGATACAGCGTAGTGGACGAGAGCGTAACGTCGGTAAAGCGTAGTGATAACGTCATTCAATGAGAGAGGTCAACATAATGACGCTCACGGAACGTTATGAACGTTATTCCATCGCCAGAAGAACGTTACGTGACGTTAGCTACGTCATGAGACGTTGAACGTATGTTGAATGCACGTTCTGCTGACGTTCTCCTGACGTTCTCCTGACGTTCTCCTGACGTTCTCCTGACGTTCTCCTGACTTTCCCATTACGCCTCATGGACGTTTCCACCGGCTTTAATGTGGGTCAACGAGTGGAACGTAGTGAGGAACGTTTGCCTAACGTCCGTTTAACGTCATTGAGGTTCGCTGAACGTGAACAGAACGTATGCCGAACGTAAACCCTTACGTTCGAGCTACGTAGAAATTTTTGAACATGTCCAAAACCTCGATGTAACACGACGTAATGTGACGTAGCTCGACGTCAGTCTAACGTCATTATGACGTCATCATAACGTAATCCAATGTACATCAACGTAATGACGAAATATCACCACGTTTGGCTCACGTTTGCTCATTACGTCGTAGTGTGACAGGGGTATAACATCCAAGGTCATATCAGGACGGGACTTCTGAGCCTAAGTTCACAAACACATAAACTCACAAACTCATCAAGGGCAAAGAGAAAATATATCATTTCGAATGTTCTATGAATGAGTTGCACGTACCCATAGCGGCTCGTGTTGAGACAGGGATTAGACAAGAACCAACATGAAGATTCTGACTTTAAAAAATCAAGTGAAGCCACCATTATAAAGTCACCTGACCATATTCGAAGACTGTTCCTTAGGCCAGACTGAAGGGCTTCGGTCATGCCATATTCCAGGGCAATTCACTCTGTGCGGGTCCGTTTTGGTAGATCGTGGTGTTCGAACACACAGGTTCGAACCCTAGTCGAGTCAAACCAATGACTTTCATATTTATACTTGTCACTTCCTAGCCTGGCGCTCGGCATTATTACGATAGGGCAAGGACTGGTTGGCTCAGTGTCAGGATAATGTGACCGAGTGGGATATCAGGTCATGGAGCTGGCAGCCTGATTTCCCACTATAAATTCGCCATGAGTGCACACTGTCGCAAGTCGGTACGCGTTCTGATGACCTTAGATGTTGCTAGGACATTAAAGCCCCTACAAACAACAACAAACTACAACTGATGATGGCCCAGTTGTCAAGGTGTGGGTGACCCAATCTGACACCTTCAAACCCTTCTATTCACCGCGCGCAGGTCAAGTCAAAGGAATGACTTTAAAATTGATACTTGTCGCTTCCTAGCCTGGCGCTCAGCATTATTAGGATAGGGAAAGAACTAGTTAGCTTAGTGTCAGGATAATGTGACTCTAGTGGGATATCAGGTCATGGTGCTGGTGGCCTGATTTCCCAGTGGGGCAGCACTATAAAGTCACCATGAGTGTGCACTGTCACAAGTCGGTACCCGTCCTGATATGAACTTAGGTGTTGCTAGGACGTAACACGACAAACAACCAACCAACCAACCTTTCTATTCTATTATGGTTTTCCAGCTGACTCTCCATCTGTAGGTTAGCCGGTGGCTCCTCATTGTTTGGTATCGAGCCGCCACATTTGACTGGGTAACTAACTGTGAGAGACTATGCTGGTGTCTGTTCAGTGGGTTTGAAGCTGCAACTCAATACTCCCACATTCTAATTGGTTGACGTGTGAGTAGGTCACCCACTCATGTGTGCAGTGTGTCCGCATCCCGCACCCCGCATCCCGCACCCCGCATCACACGGGCACGCCTACTTTAAATCATGCCGGGTGGTGATCAGCCCGACTTTCTCAAACCGGTCCAGATAGCTTGTAATGCATGTTTTCTGAGTCACTGCTTGCTGGTTGTCGAGGAAGATCTGAAGCTGTGACCATCACCCAAATGATTAAACAACCTGAAGCCCCATCCTTCGCTGCAGGCCCTTTTCTTTAGGGGCACTTTGAACCCGTCCACACCTGTTTCCTGATGACCTAGTTCAGTAAGGTTCATCCGTTGGAGGATTATTGTTTCCCCTCTTCATGCCCTATCACAACGACTGGGTGCGGTGGCCGAATCGGTGGAGCACAAGCCTTGCGTGCGGAAGATCACGAGTTCGGTTCCTGGTCGGGTCAAACCAATGACTTAAAAACTGGTACTCGTCGCTTCCTGGCCTGGTGCTTGGCATTATTAATGATAGGGCAAGGACTGGTTAGCTCAGTGTCAGGATAATGTGACTGAGTGGGATATCGGGTCATGGTGCCGGCAGCCTAATTTCCCAGTGGGGCAGCACTATAAAATCGCCATGAGTGCGTATTGTCACAAATCGGTACCCATCCTGATATGACCTTAGATGTTGCTAGGACATAAAACAACAAACAAACAAACAACAAAACCCTATCACAACAAGTTTTGTTGATTAAATACAATTTAGTTGATTAAATACAATTTAGTTGATTAAATACAATTTTGTTGATTAATTTTTATTTTGTTGATTTTGTTAATCGAATTACGTTTTGTTGATCGAATTAGATTTTATTGATCGAATCAGGTTTTGTTGATTAAATTTAACATGTAAGTTTAAGGGCGATCAACCTGACCTCGCGGGTTCGTGTCCAGGCGGCAAGTGAGCGATGGAGTTGATATTAGTTCACAAGTTGAGGCGCGGCGGCGCCACCGTTTATGGTGGTAGCCGTTCGGCTACGTAAATAGAGCATAGCGCAGTTCGCGCGTTTGACGGAAGATGGCGCCACCGCAGATGGTTGCGGCCTGGAATATCTGCGGGTATGGGGAGCTGGTTTAGTTCATGGGAATTCCGACAGGTGGCGACAAATGCAGCAGAGGAGGGGATCCCTACCACTTCCCGTTCCGCCGAGAATAACCCACGTTATGGTAACATGAACAATTTGGTTAATTCACTTTAATTTGTTAATTCAATTAATTTTGTTGATTAAATTAATTTTAATTCAATTTAATTCAAGTAAAATTTCAAGATTGCATTAACTTAAAAAACAATTATTATGAGAAGCAACTGTCATATATGACAATACAAATGTATGCTAGAGATATTAGCAGGGTCTTGGCCTATGATTGTGGTCAGGCATAGCTGTATCTACTACCTGTGCAGTCAGTGGCAGGCATTGAAAACCGGCACCTAGCTCTCAGTGTAAGACGTGTGACGGACATGCGCACATCACAGCCCGCATGCACCCTCATCCCTCATCCCAGCCCTGAACATTTACCCTCAATAGACCCCCCTCAATTACACGGGTCATTGTAAGCACGTGCTACTCCACCTCCAATATCATGCCTGCACCCCCCCCCCCCCCCCCCCCCCCCACCCCCACCCACCCCCAACCCACCACCACCACCACCACCACCACCACCACCTCCACCACCTCCACATCACCGCGTCTTACTCACTAACAACTTCTATAATCGCGACACCACCTATATGACTAATTCCTTCCATAACAAATTAGAAGACGAGACAGTGATAATGGATCCAGCCTAAGACTAACTGAGCAAAATCGGAGGTGGAATAGGCAGATGGTCGGGGGGGGGGGGGGGGGGGTGAGGCACCACCTGGGTGGCAGGAATGGAATTAATGAGCTGTTTTAAGGCAGACCTCCCGCCCTCCAGGTTGCACCCCAGCCTCCAGTAACCCAAACTACCAAATAACACACCAAAGGAGGTTAAAGGAGTATTTGCAGTGAATAGAACAAGTTAATAACAAAACAATTACACAGTTAGCTATTCACATTATTTCAAACTAAAGTAAGGTAGATTATAACAATCAACCTAATCTATTCCTCTGTAATAAATTGGAAATCTCAAAAGCATCGGACCTCAGCAAAAATCTACACCAGTGCAGTTATAGCCAAGTAGTTATAGAGTCTGTTTCCCATGACCCGTGGAGCAGGTCGTAGCTCAGGCGGTAGAGTGTCCGCCTGTGAAGCAGTCGATCATTGAATGGATCCTTCTCAGAGGACCCATTTGCAGTTTGTCCTATTTTCCGTTCCAACCAGTGGTCCACAACTGGTTCATCAAAGGCTGTGGTATGTGTTGTCCTGTCTGTGGGAAACTGCATATAAAAGACCCCTTGCTGCTAATTGAAAAGAGTAGCCTATGCGGCGGCAGCAGGTTTTCTCCAAAGAAATATGTCAGAATGACCATATGTTTGATGTCCAATAGCCGATCATACGATAACAAAAATTAGTGTGCTCTAGAGCCTCGTAGAGGTGTCATTAATCAAACATTTTTTGTTTGTTTGTTGTTTTACGTCCTAGCAACATCTAAGGTCATATCAGGACGGGTACCGACTTGTGGCAGTGCGCACTCATGGCGACTTTATAGTGCTGCCCCACTGGAAGACCCACTGCCAGTACCATGACCTTATATCCCACTCAGTCACATTATCCTGACACTGAACATACCAGTCCTTGCCCTATCCTAATAATGCTGAGCGCCAGGCTAGGAAGCAACAAGTACCAATTTTTAAGTCATTGGTTTGACTCGACCGGGGTTCGAACCCACTACCCAATGATAAACAAGCTTTACTTTTGTTTCCCATGTAAAAAATGTATTCTTAGCGCCACCTTGCCTGTCCCTCGATGTAACTCTGGTAGGGCAAGGAGTGGCTAGCTCAAGTGTCAGTATAATGTGACTGGGATTTCCCCAAATCTGAAGGTCGGTGGTTTGATTCCCCATTCCCCCACCTTGGATTTCCACTGCTGTGTATAACTTACAGCGTCATCAAACCATATCTATGTGGTGTGGGGGGGTAAAAATCTCTTGGGTTGGTAAAAGTGTAGGCTCGGGCTTTCTATCGACAAACTTGTCTTATGGTGAAAACAAGTCTATTCAGACTTATCCATGATACGCAGTATAAATCTTCAAGAGAGTGCGATATCAGGTGATGGCGCCGACGGCATTGTATCGCAGTCAGGGAAACATTACAAAGTCGCTGGGAGTAGGAGTGCATGGTGCCCCTCCTGATCTGTCATCAGATGTTGGTAGGACGTTGAACTCCTGTCAAACTTCGGTATGATACAGTGGTGTCATGATTTTTTAATGTTTGCGCCAATGTAAGCGAATAGTCATTTTGAAAGTTATTATTACATAACTGTTAGTGAAGCTGTAGTAACACCCCAACCTCATCCTCACACGTACACGCTTGAAGCCTACTTCTAGCATTGATTAGACTCTGACCTTATTAACTCCACAATGTGCTTCCTGAACTAACATTTCACCGACATTTCACCCCACATATTATTAAACACGATAACGCCCAGGTCTGTCTTTTACTAACTCCACACTGTACTTCTTTCACTAAGATTTCACCGACATTCATCCTGCATATTATTAACCATTTTAACGCCCAGGTCTACCCTTACTAATCCACACTGTACTTCTTTCACTAACATTTCACCAACATTTTACCGCACATATTATTAACGACGGTAATGCCCAGGTCTACCTTTACTAACTCTACACTGTACTTCTTTCACTAACATTTCACTGACATTTTACCCCACATATTATTAACCATGATAACGCGCAGGTCTGTCTTTATTAAAGGGGCTGTCACATTAGGGTTTTTTGGGGGAGCGTATGGCGGTGTAGGCGCGTTACGTCATATACGCCGCCATACGCCGTCATATGCTATGAGTACGCTACGTGTATGCTATGCGTACACTACACATAGGCCATCATGTGCCGGCGTATGCCGTCGTACACCGCCATACGCTTTCTCCCATCCGTCCATCCAAATTTTTGTGTGCATGCTAAAAAAATCTCGACCTACGGGAGCGTATGGTTCATACGCTACTCATACGCTGGCATACGCTCCTCATATGCCGGCGTACGCTCCTCGTATGCTAGGGGTACGCTCGCGTATGCTATGCATATGCTTAACTTGCATCACCGGCGTATCTCTAGCGTATGTAGCATACGCATAACCTACGTGTTACATATTCGAGCGTACTCCTAGCGTATGCACAGCGTATGCACAGCGTATTCAAAGCGTATGCCATAGGTCTCGACATCGATCTGAGCTGGGTTAACGGACATGTTTGGACCGTCCTACATGTTTGCACTGTCCCATTTCTTCATATTTCTCATGGAGACTGCTTCCTAACAGGTCCGCCGTTTATTAATGCTGCACTTCTGCAGCCAGTGACCGCTAGGTCACAAGCCCCCCAATAAGCCTAACAGGTATTATATAATAATAATAATAATAATTATAATAATAAACCTAACAGGTATCTAAGGTCGATATGTAGGATAAAATCTAGGTACATGTGTGTGTAGTGGGTGTGTGTGTGTACATGTTTGCACCGTCCCATTTCTTCATATTTCATATGGAGACTGCTTCCTAACAGGTAGTTGCTTTTGATAGTGGTTGGAGCACATGTTTGGACTGTCCTACTCTGGATGCCACACAAATATTGAACACTAATTATTCAGTTTATTTAAGATAAGATATGCTTTGCATACGCTAAGCATAGGTTCCACTTAGGTTACGCATATGCTACTCATACGCTCATACACCATGCATACGCTACTCGTATGCTACTCGTACGCTACTCGTACGCTACTCGTACGCTACTCGTACGCTACTCGCACACTCCACATGCCAATCAAAACTGTCAAAAAATGTCACAGCACGCTCCCATACGCTCCTCGTACGCTCCTCATAGGTTCCACATACGCTCAAAACCACCCGAGAGGTCACCAAAGGTCATCATAGGCCGGCGCGCGCAGGACTTACGTAGGTTTTCAATACGCTCCCACCATACGCCGTAATGTGACAGGGCCTTAACTCCAAAATGTACTTCTTTCACTAACATTTCACTGACACTTTACCCCACATATTATTAACCATGGTAACACCCAGCTCTGTCTTTACTAACTCCACAATGTACTTCTTTCACTAACATTTCACTGACATTTTACCCCACATATTATTAACCATGGTAACGGCCAGGCCTGTCTTTACTAACTCCACAACTAATGCTTAATGCACATGGTCCAGTCTCCCACGTTGTTCCAGCACAACTCGTCTCGGCCGTATATCCGGCCGTATATCCGAATGTTTATGGAAAATTGTGGCATGGTCACCAATGAAGTAGTTACCACATTATGTAGGGATCGGTTGAAGATGACCAAGCACACAAGCTCACACACACGCACACACGCACACACGCGCACACACGCACACGCACAATTTTCCATTAAGCATTAGCAAGCGATACTCGGAGATGCCAGTGTAGAAGGGAGATTGGGCTTTCACTCACTCATTAGTCACTCACCACGCACTCATCCCTCACTCATTAGTCACTCACCACGCACTCATCCCTCACTCATTAGTCACTCACCAGACACTCATAACTCACTCATTAGTCACTCACCACACACTCATAACTCACTTATTAGTCACTCACCAGTCACTCATAACTCACTCATTAGTCACTCACCATGCACTCATGCGGAAAGCCTGTGCCCTACCGATTTGTTAATTTCGTGGTCCCGTAGGAAACAGTGGTTAGCATGTTGCGGTGGCGTTCCCCTGGCGGCTTGCCGGTACCAGCATCTCCCTTAATTAAAGGAGAGGCCTGGACATTTAGTTAATTGAACAGCACTTTGGGAGTATTGATTTTAAATTCCGATTTGTCACGAGAATTTAGTCACACACGTTGGATCAATAGCATTCTTTGACACCCTAGGAGAGAAGGTACTTTAAAAAATGTCACATCTTGTATATTGAGGATTTGCGTGTGACGTAGGTATCACACTACTCCTGCATCGTGGTTGGTTAGAAGCATTTTGTTGTTGTTGGGTACGTTAGTTGTTTAAGCAGGGGAAATTTCAGTCGCAGGCGATTGGTCTTCCTCATTCCACTGCTCCTTGCCCTATCCTAATAATGCCGAGCGCCTCGCTAGGAAGCGACAAGTATCAATTTTTAAGTCATTGGTTTGACTTGACCAGGATTCGAACCCACGATCTACCACACGGGAGACGGACGCTCTAACTCATTTGGCCATCCCGTCAGTTCATTCTCCTATCAAGTGTATGTAAATAAAACAAATAGCACAAATCTATTCACTGCTACGATCTAATTCTGTTATTTAGAGTCATGAATGTTCATTTACTCTGGTGTTCAAATAATGTTATTTATGAGAATAGCTTACTCAAAAAGTAAAATTTAGTCAAATTAAGCCCAAAGTCAAAGCGATATTAACGCCGCATCGGTGGCGATATTGCAAAGGTAAACCAAACAAATAGCACAAATCTATTCACTGCTACGATCTAGTTCTGTTATTTAGAGTGATGAATATTCACTCGGGGGTTCAAATAATGTTATTTATGAAAATATCTTACTCAAAAAGTGAAATTTGGTCAAATTAAACCCCAAATCCAAGCGATATTGACATCCGCCGCCGCATCGGCAGTGTTACGCTTTCTATCCAACCATGATGGCCGACAAGGCACTGATCACGTGGTGCTAATCGTTTCACGCAAATCCTCAATAGCTGCTCTTGTTGCCATTTCATTCATCTCAAATGCATTTATAACACTATTTATCTCAGCTAGCAGCAATCCTGCTCCAGGGGATAGTGTTGCTATAAATGCTGTTGACAATGCTCTATAAGCTACTTCATATAGTGAGGCACCAAATGAATGTGTTGATGGTGGTTTTCAGAGCCATGAACAGTACATTTATAACAGATATCGATATCTGTGTTACACCTTATAATGAAAATCAACAACTCAAAAATATTTAAGAATGAATAGCATTTTATATCAATCATTTTAAAGTAGTGTTCAGTTGGAGTTTTTTAAAGCAAGGACAAAAATACAACCCGGTACAAAACACCGTCTTATCATGATTAATGCTGTCATCATAGATCTTAGTTAAATTGATATAGTAGACCTACATGGCGATATTTAGGCCATCATTTACAGGCTTAAGCTAGTGTGTGAATATGCTCTTAATATCGCCCAACGACACCTGGTTTATCTTAAGCCCTAACTTAGGGAATTGCGGACGCGGGCTTATTTCATCGCGGGCTGGTGTTCATCGCAAATTTCCACGAACATTGCCACACACAACAAAAAGAGAAGTTATTTCAAGGGGTTATTCAAAAGAATATTTAAGTGTCATAAATATGAGGATCCCCCTTCTGAAAGTTTATGTTCGACCATCGCGAGATATAGTCTTAAATTGCCTGTCACACTATGGCCGATTGAGCAACGAACAGAACCAGACAAAGAATATTCTAGTCCGGTGTTATTCGGACTTGAAATGTATCGATTATGTAACGGACGGGTATCGGACGGGTAACTGACGGTAACGGTTGATAACGTATCTAATGATCAACGGAAAATTCAGAATACAAAAAGAACTATAATGAACGGCAACGGACGTGTAATGGATATGGAACGGATGGGGAACAGACAGTAATGGATAACAACTGCATAGGTCAGTCCGGCGCAATCCGTTACAAGTTTTGTGCATGCTCAAAACTTGTAGTGGATCAGGCCGGATATCAACAGATATGCAATGGATATGCAATGGACACAAACCAGACTTAGCCGGATATCAACAGACTTTGTTTGGTTTCTTTCCATTTCCCCAATCCGGTGATTTGTGACAGAGCCTTAATGAAAAGAAAGATTTTAAAACTACCATTCTCGGTGGGTTTTTATTTCTCACAGTAAAATGGCAAAGCATGATTGAAGTGTAGTCTCAACATCGTAGTTATGATGGAGATGGCTTCCTGTCCTAGTTTAGATTGTGAGGTCATTGTAAGTTAACGATGGATTTACTCAGTATTAAACTAATCTCCCAATACTATAACTTATAAGTATAAGCAGATAATATATATAACCAAAGTCTGGGATTAAATAATGTTTGTCCAATGCACGCTATAGTTATGTTCTATATAATTATATACATGACTTTCATTGAAATAATTTATTTAAAGTTGCAAAATCCGATTTGTTATTATTATTATTATTATTATTATTATTATTTTTATTTTTATTTTTTTTAAAATTTTTTTTTTTTGGTTTAAATTCCATTATGTGTTAAGACAAAGATATCACTTTTATCAGGTCAGTCGTTATAATCTTGTTTACTTTACTCGTGAGTATTTTCATTACAAATGGCTAACTTCCTAGATGTTTGAAATTGAATTGAAAACATGCGACGGCAATTTGGTGTGCATTTCGAAATGTAGGACATCATAAGTTTGCATGACTTACAACAGCAACTTATTATTTAACAGTCCCTCTATGTAGCATTAAATGTGTAGTAAGTGCACCAGTATCTAAGTTAGATATGTAGGCAAGTGCTTTGGTTGAAGAAATGTTAAGCTTTCATTGGACTATGCAACTTGCAATATGGCTAGAACTTATCATTAATAGCAACCAGACGGGATGGCCAAATGAGTTCTAGCGTCCGTCCCCCATGTTGCTAGACCATGGGATCGTGGGTTCGAACCCTGGTCAAGTCAAACCAATGACTTAAAAATGTATACTTGTCGCTTCCTAGCCAGGCGCTCGGCATAATTAGGATAGGGCAAGGACTGGTTGGCTCAGTGTCAGGATAATGTGACTGAGTGGGATATCAGGTCATGGTGCTGGTGGCCTGATCTCCCAGTGGGGCAGCACTATAAAGTCGCCATGAGTGCGCACTGTCACAAGTCGGAACCCGTCCTGATATAACCTTAGATGTTGCCAGGACGTAAAACTCGAACAACCAACAAACTTGATCAATTCAGAGCTGAGGACACATGAAGCTTTTTCTAGAAGTGTATTGCGTTACATTACAGTCAAAGGTACATTAGTAGCCAGAGTCGTAGCTAGCGGGTGGGAGCCAAGGGGGGGGGAGTTTATCCCTCCCCCCTAAAAAAAACACCCCAAAAAACCTCTAGATTAAAAAAAGACACCCATGAGTACCTGGCGCCTTCAGCACTTGTCTGTTCCAAGAATGTATCTGCATATTCCTAGCTCTGGTTATGATAGTATGCTACAGTACAACACCGTTAAACCAAGCTCGGTTAAACCAAACGATCGGTTAATCTAAACTGCTTTTTGCCGGCCCGGCAAAATACTACCATTTATCATATAAAAAGGTTGGTTAAACCAAAGTCGGTTAATCCAAACTCGGTTAATCCAAACAAAATTGTCGGTCCTAGGCCACTTCCGGTATGGCATTAAACCAAACATTCATGTGGTTATATGGTCATCTGAGACCCCTCCACCTCTTTCATGTGGTTATATGGTTATCTGAGACCACACCTCCTTTTATACCACACTTGTTTGGATAAGTGTTAGCTCACCAAACCTTCATGGGGGTGCTTTTGCCATTAGCCGCTTATGCAATCAGCTGCAATGGTCCTCTTCCATCTGCATACCAAGGCGTTGTGTGAGTTGTTTATGTATTACATGTGCAATATACCCTTAGTAATTCATAATGCACTCACGTTTTAAACAAAGCCAAGTCAAAGTCAAAGCCAAAGCTTGGTTAAACCAATGATCAGTTAATCCAAACAGATGTCTAGGGTCCCTTCAAGTTTGGTTTAACGGGGTTGTATTGTATGGGGTTTATGGGAGTAATTACTTAAATGAATAAGAACTGTTGACGGTTTAATTCTGCTCTTATTGCTGAAATGGAGAGACAGTACATGTCATAGGTGTGTAAGAAATAGGAGTAGCTGAAAAGAAACGGGTTGTGGATTTTAAACCCCGGCCGAGTCAAATCGATAGACTACATCACGGTTCCAGCGGCGCAGTGCATTGTGGGATGCCTCAGAGCAAAACAAACCCGCGAGAAGCACATGGCACATGCTAATACACTGGGTGCAGCTATGAAATGTGCTAGTTTCAGCTCATCTCAGCTCTTGTTTGAAACATAGAATTCCAACTAAAAATATATATATAATAAATTACGATATTAATCTTTTATCCAGCATTGCATTTACATCAATATAATCAGCACATCTTATGCCATGTGTATTTAGATTTAGACAAATCTAGGCACTCAGACTAGTGTCAGAGCCATAGCCAGAGTCAGTTTTATTTATTTTATTCATGTTTTTATTTATATTCTATGGTTAATGACATATTTAGAAATAGAAAATGAGTAGGGTTAATCCGATATTGGTTATATATTTCTTTGAAAGAAGTTTTTGTTGACACATTTGACATTTTAATATTTAGAACAAGAATTACTTCTGGCTAATCAATGGTGATGTAAACATCAGCCTGTAAAGTGACTGAAATTGTATGTTTCTTAGCTCAAAATGCTTAATTATGGAGAGTTGTGTCTTAAACATATTCATTATATTATTATATCGCATCCTTCCATCCATGTTTGTGCCAAATTGTTATGTATTTCTATTTATTTGGAATAAAATGCCAGTTTTGCCCTATGCGTATCGGCAAACTCAATGGCCGTACGCCTTTGCTTTTCTCCTGGCACCGTCTTCAGCGCGTGCGCAGTCGGAACCATGATATAGTCTATACTTTACAAATGCGATACTTGTTGCTGGCGATTGGCATTTAAACTAAAAGATAGGGCAAGGATGGAAGATAATGTAGTACAGTAAAACCTCCCTAACCGACCACCTTCACAGATGTACCGCTCCCCTATATCGGTCGCTTTATTTGGGTTCCAATAATATCATTATAACCATATTCTAACTCCTTAAACGACCACCTCCCTAAATGGACCACTTAAAGTCGGTCCCAAGGTCGGTCGATTTCGAGCGGTTTTACTGTATTCTGTATTGACCTCAGGCAAGGAGCCACATAGACAGGGAGGCGTGGATAGGATCATTGCATCAGGGAGTCTAGGTGGTGTAATGGTTAGCACGCCAGCCCCGGAATGGCAAGAAGTGTGGGTTCGAATCCTGGTCTAGGTACAATATTTCCCATTTTCATCAACCCCACGACAATGATAGTTGGGCATTGATTCATCATGCCAGTGTGTTAGTCTCTCAGTGGGACATCGTGGGTTCGAATCTTGACCGCGTCAAGCAAATTATTGACTATATTGATACTTGTCGCTACGTAGCCTGACGTTCAGCATTACTAGGATAGGGCAACGGCATATTGAATCATGGTGTCGGCAGCCTGGTCTCCCACTGGTGCAGCACTGTAAAGTCAGCATGAATGTGCACTGTCACAAATCGGTACCCAGTCTGATGTGACCTTATATGTTGGTAGGACGGAGCCCACACCCATCAAACCCCTCCTCATTCACTCACTCACTCACTCACTCACTCACTCACTCACTCACTCACTCACTCACTCACTCACTCACTCACTCACTCACCTGTTGGGTCGTAAAGCATTACCAGGCGCACCAAATGATGAATCGATAATTGGACTGCGCAGTAAATCGACGCTGAGCACTTTTATATTGAGGAGGATGTGTGGAGGGGAGGATGGGGGGAGAGGGGGGGGGGGTTGTCAGCCCCTGGAGTTTATTTGAAACGCCGTGCTATTTTGTGAAACTGCATTTAAATTTGTACACATACACATAAATAGCTATATAGATATTTATACAGTAAAACCTCCCTAACTGACCACCTCCACAGATCGACCACTCTCCTATATCGATCGCTTTATTTGGGTCCCAACAATACCATTGTAACCATATTCTAACTCCCTAAACCGGCCACCACCCTAAGTCGGTCCCAAGGTCGGTCGATTTAGAGAAGTTTTACTGTATATAGATATTTATCTTTATCTATATCTATGTAATTAAATATATATTTAGATTGTTATATATAAGTAGTGATCTATATATAAATTATAATACCAAACGCTATAATACCAAACGGTGGTTTATGTTTTAGGGTCCTTCTGATCTCTGGTAATCGGCGTAAATATATAAGTACAGAAATATAAACATATGAATATGTAACATATAAATGTACACATATGACATGTAACATAAATATAAACATATGAATATGTAATATATAAATATAAACATATGAATATGTGACATAAATATAAACATATAAATATATAAGTTATAACATAAATATAAACGTCGTGGGGGTGATGAAAATGGGAAATACTGCGCCTAGAGCGGGACTCGAACCCACATCTCTTTGCATTCCGGGCCAGTGTGCTAACCATTACACCACCTAGGCTCCCTGATATCAACACACTCCCCACGCCTACCTGTCTATGTGGTTACTTGCCTGAGAGGTCAGTGCAGACCACTACACTCGTCCCCCTGGAATTGTAAGTCTTGTAATGCTTACAATTACATACATACAGGCAATGCACTAACACATACATACACAGGGTAGGTTCAACAACCATACAGCACAAAGCTTGTACAGGATCCTGATCACGGCAACCAGTGTCATGGGGGTGATGAAAATGGGAAATACTGTGCCTAGAGCGGGACTCGAACCCACATCTCTTTGCATTCCGGCCAGTGTGCTAACCATTACACCACCTAGGCTCCCTGATATCAATACACTCCCCACGCCTACCTGTCTATGTGGTTACTTGCCTGAGAGGTCAGTGCAGACCACTACATAAACATATGAATATGTAATATATAAACATATGAATATGTAACATATAAATATAAACATATGAATATGTAACATAAATATAAACATGAATATGTAACATAAATATAAACTTGAATATGTAATATATCAATATAAACATGAATATGTAATATATAAATATGCAAATACCTAAATATATAAATACATTGATAAATACATCATATATATTACATATTGCCGAAGAAACAAATATAATAGGTAAAAGACAACAAAAACAATCAAAATAAACTTTAAGAAAAGTCACTTAATGGATTCAATGGGAATTACACCCTGCTTTGCTTGTAAGTGAGTGCGCGCACTCATTATGTCATTTACTGTGCTGTTCATGAGCCCCATTACGGTTACCACTGGTTACCAGCGTTGCATAATCCTAGTCATCTTCGGGACGCAGCAATACAACAAAAAAGGAATGAAATAAAAATGTTTAAAAAAGGCAATCGCAGAATGCCGCCAGCTCACAAGGGGCACTTTTAATACGCAGAATTGGACGATCAAAAGTGGAACCCAGCGTGGGGGTCTGTGAAGTGAAAAGTCATTCCGATCACTGTCAGATATGTCACAAGATGGCGTCTGCGTGCTGGCAGCGTCTCCTCGCCGCACGCAGGTTTCAGGCCGCATCACTCAGAGGACGCTGTTTCTATTTAGATAACTATGTTAAAGTTGCATGGTCCGACGGTTTTGAGTTGATGTCATTTTTCTGAGATAAATATATTAATTTGATTGTTATAATCTACCTTACTTTGGTTTGCGGTAATGTTTATTGTGAATGGCTAACTTCAGAGATATTTGAAGCGCAAACATGTCAAATTAGTTTTGGCAAGCATGCCAAAACTCTGACACTGTAGGTTTCTGCAGTAATATATTCTATTAAATTGACTCTGTATTTCCTTCCATGTGATGACAAATGCTGAATAGGTGCTTCAGTATCTAAATTAGATATGTAGAATCAAATCTAAATGAATGTTTTGATTTTGAAAATGTGATGCTTCATCAGACTGCATCATTAAAATGTACTTTTATTTTTCAGTTTGAAGTAAATTTGATTTTAATAGATAAATATATTAGGTTGATCGTTGAAATGTACTTAACATTTTTAGTTCGAAGTACATTTTTTTAAAGGGTTAAGCTTTGGAGATATTTGAAGTGAAAACATGTCAAATTAATGTTGGTGTGCACAACAAAATGGTTGGATGTGCACTTTGTTTTAGTTCGATGAAAACATCAAATTTTCAAAGACCAAAACATTGACTTAGATTTAATTCTATATATCTTGTTTGGTTGTTGTTGTTTTACATCCTAGCAACATCTAAGGTCATATCAGGATGGGTACCGACTTGTGACAGTTCGCACTCATGGTGACTTTATAGTGCTGTCCCACTGGGAAACCAGGACACCACCACCATGACCTGATATCCCACTCAGTCCCATTATCCTGACACTGAGCCAACCAATCCTTGCCCGATCCTGTTAATGCCGAGCGCCTGGCTAGGAAGTATCAATTTTTACGTCATTGGTTTGACTCGACCTTTGAACCCACGATCTACCAGCACGGGAGACGGCCGCTCTAACTCATTCGGCCATCCCGTCTGGTCCTTCTGCATGTCTAAGTTAGACACTGATGCGCTTATTAAGTATGTGTTGCCACATAGAAGAGAATACCAATTCAGTTTAATAGAAACCTGTTTCTGTAGAAGCCTATCATGTCTGAGTTTTGGCATGTTTGCCAACATTAATTTGGCATGTTTGTTCTTCAAAAGTTAGCCATTTAAATAAAAGTGACTTCAATGTAAAGTTAGGTAGATAATAATTTACGAAGACGGAGGCGGACAGTTCCAGACATTGGTTTTTATTTTTCATCAAGCACAACAAGGTTAAGGTACAATGGACTGACTTCTTCTTCCCTCCTTGATGTCCATGTTTATGGTCCTGATGTGTGCCAGATTCGAACCCTCAACCCTACACGTGAGTCTGTTATCTGCGGTGTGGGTGGGTGGGTGAAGAAAAGATGGTGGAGGTCCTTGCTGTATGGCTGCGGCAGGAGAAGTGGGACCGTGGAGGGGTTTGAAAGTTTGAATTTCATATCACGTGTCGTTTTGGCGGGAAAGGTGCGGGGTCTCCAGTGTCTGGATAACATTGTTCGGGTTTGAACGGTTAGGTGGCTCCACATGTCACACAGCAGGGCTGGGGCTAGTTTGTCGGTTAGCCGATAGGTGGCGGCAGCATTGACGGTTAACTCAATGGCAGGTTCCGCGCCTCCACCCATAAATTACCCATGTTACGAATAACATGCTCAATGATCAACCTAACATATTTATTTTAAATAAAAAGAGACAAAAACTGAAAACCATCGGACTATGCAACTTTAACTGTATTTGAAATAGCATAACATGGGAGCACCAAACTGCAATGAATGTTTGATAAGGGCACCTGTGTCTGAGTTGACTATGTGGGATTAAATCTAGGCTAGTCTTTTTGATTTTATATTTTTAATGGAAAATCTATGTAGCATAAAAAAAGATTTACAGCAGAAATTCCTAACATCTTAATTCCAATTACGTAACTAAAATCCAGGGCTAAGTACAACGTTAAGCGTATGTTAAAACATTTTTATTCTGTCAAAAGAAAGGCAATAAATATTGGGTCCCTTCGCTTGAATTGATTTGAGAACTGTGCGTAAACAAAAAACCCAGCTTTTATTATTTGATTTTATTGTTTTTACTAAAAAAACCTCCCAATTACTTTTTTCCTTTTCCTTTAAATGGTAATTCTAGGATTATGGTTGCGTAATCACTGTTTTTCGGACTAATTAATTCTCGTTGTTACACACACTGTGTGCAAAGCATTGAGCTGTACCTGGTTCAACACGACACTGGCTCCAGTGGCAGAAGTGTTGCTGATGGATATGGGGGTGGGGGGATCTGGGGGGGGGGGGGTAGAGGAGAAGGGAAGTGGGAAGCTATATCACAGGTAAACTGCTGATTAGATGTCAGGATTTGAATTTGGCATTCCTATGCAATTTAGATACATGTGATTGCGGGGTTAGCGACTGATGACAGCTGCTGCTGCCAAGATGAGCTTTTCATATTTAGAGGCAATGGCCGAATGAGTTGAGCGTCCAAATCTTGTTCTGGTAGGTCCTGCGTTTTGAACCTTCTGGGTTTGAACGGTGGCTGAGTCAAAGCAATGACTTCAAAATGTATACTTGTTGCTACCTCGCCTGGCACTCGGCATTACCAGGATAGGGCAAGGAGTAGTGGAATGAGGAAGATCAATTGTCCGCGATTGAAATTTCCCCTGCTTAATTAATGTGTATCCCCCCAAAAATGTATGTGGGTTTTTGTCCCCCTTAATAATTGACAGTCTACAAAATATTTAAAAAGCCCACCTCCCCCCCACTCTTTGGCTCAATAGCCGAAGTTTACTGCTGGATAGAAAAAAATGTATGTGGCTTTTTCATCCTTTAATAACTCGCAGTTTAACAAATATTTTAAAAAGCCCCACTCCGTCTCAATAGCAGGAGCGTACTGCTGGATAGAACTGCTCGTTGTTTTTGGGGAGTTTTCAGTCGCATTGGTGTGCTGAAGGCTGCAAATCTGCAGCACTGAATGGGCACCGCTTAAAGCGGTCCCATGTCGTCGGGAGTTGGCTTCCAATGGGTAGTGGTCAGCGAAGTTGGGGGGTGGGGAGGAAGGAAAAAGGCAGCCTAAGAGCCCAACCACAGTCCTCTGAGAGGGCCGGGGGAGGCTGAGTGGTTGGTGTAGTTTTACGCCCCAGTAAGACCTTAGGCCATACCAGGACGTGCCCGACTTGTGACAGCGCACACTCATGGTGACTTTATAGTGCTGCCCCGCTGGGAAATCAGGCCACCGGCACCATTACCTCGTGTCCCACACAGTCACATTATCCTGACACTGTGCGCCCAGTCCCTGTCCTGACCTCATAATGGCAAGCGCCGAGCAGCAACAGGTACCTATTTTATAAGTCATTGGTTTGACTCAACCAGGATCCACACTTCAGTCCCTCCAGATTCACCGGTATGCACAGTAAGTCCGGCCAAGGCCAGAGGAAGAAGTGAAGTGAGGATGGGATTAGTTAGGCAGTGGGTGGGGTTACCTGTTAGTTGTTAGTGAAAATTAGTGGTAAGTTGGTAGTGGTGTCAAGTCAGCTATGACGATGAGGTTGGGCCCGCTAGTCCTCGGTGTCATGGTCTGGGCGACCAACAGTGTTGATGATATCTGCGTTCTGGCAGTAAAAGTGAGCAAGTGCATTCCAGGATCACTTGGAAATCCTGGAGACGATAGCCAGAGAGGCCCTATTGTCGCTGAGTTGGCGGTCAGAGTCCTCCATGAAGTCCCTGATGGCAGATCTGTCGACGGGGCCACATGAGGCGAGTATGTGTACCACATTGAAGATCTTAGTGCCACAGGGATAGCGCTGGAGGTTGGGGACATCAATCCAACGGCGGTAGCCAGTCCTTAAGCAGTTAACAGCAACTTGGGTAGAAGCAGGAAGGCCCACTGGATGGGGGATGTTCATTTTGACCAGGGTGTACCAGAGCCAGCTTATTGAATAAGGGTTCCGTACTCATTCCTTCTGTGTGGCGCATTCCCAGAGTTTGGTGGTGGCTCGAGAAGCGGCGGAGGTCAGTTCGGTGTTGGATAGAGGGATGGCTGTCTCCACGTCTGCTCGGTTGGCACCGGCTAGAGAGGCACAGTCGGCCTGGTCATTACCATAGAGTCCTATATGCGAGGGGACCCATAGCAGGACCGTGTTCAGGTGTGCCTGATGTCTGGTCGAGATTATAATCTGGATCGCATCGGCAAGGGAGTGTCGGGCATTTGGGTGGGCGATCTCTTTGATGGCATTCAGAGAGTCGGTAATGATGATGGCAGTTTTTGAGGGCCAAGTGAATGGCGGCGAGCTCGGTATCGAGAGTACAACTTTGATGCAAGATTAGTTGTGGACTTAGCGAATGGAAATTATTGCATATCTGTTGCTTTGATACAGAGCGCTTGCTGCTCAGCTGAATGACATGAGTGCCTTATGCCGTCACCCAACTATAGTTCCTTTGTTAATAGAAATATGTACCTTAAATGGGTCACCCAGAACTAACCAAGTAATGATTCCACCGCTGCTAACTTACCACATACAGGCTTCACCACCGCCATCATAACCCATCCTCCTATCTTCGGGGCGACCTTGACCCCTGACCCTTGACTCCTAACCTTGGGCATGCGCCCTTGCCGTCCTGCCTCGGCCTGATGCACTCTTAATGCCGGGTCGCCTCGCCGATAACAGTCTCATGGACAGAACATACCCCAGAGGGCGATCAGACCACCCTCTTTTGTAGTCAGCCCAAGGTTTGGGTGCCCTGGATGTTATTTGAAACATTGTGTAGGTCTAGGTAACTAAGGTGGTATAAGTTTTAATTTTGTTGTTTTGGATGCGAGTCCCCACATATAAGTAGAATACAGTGAAACCCTGTTATAAAGTGCCCCCATTTAGCGCCAATTTGGATATAACATGATGGTTCATTGGACCCTCAAAGGTAATTCGGTAAGCTGAACCCCTATTTAGTGGAACCCCAATTTTTTACCCACATTACTGTATATGTCCCAATAGACGCGCACTGCTCGAGTGCAGACACACCGATGCACGTCTATTTATTTCCCGTGGGCGCAAAGTAATTATTTTCAATGGTTTGTTTCAAATTAACATGTACTATGATTACATATGCAGATATTGTCAAACATTGATCACTGTTTATTATTTCATGGATTTCTTTTTGTCGTGCCTCTGAAATAAAGTGGGATTGTCTTATTTTATGTGCATTCAGTCTGAATGTGATCATAAATTTGTGCGCGCTTTCAATCTTGAAATGGGGGGTGTGCTTCTATTGGGTAGCGTGCTTCTTCTATTGGGACAAATACGTTATATGGACCTGAACGATCACATTATAATGGGGTCATGCTATACCTTGTAAAGGCGGAGAGTAGACGAGTTGTGTGCAGGGAAAGGTGGGGCTTCAGGGCGGCAGATGATGACAAGAAAAAAGGTAACTGATGACACTGGACTCCTGCCACCCGATGCTTGCCGTCGATTTATAATTCATGTCACAAGACATGACACCGCCCTTCCGACAATGATAACGGTAGGAGGACGCCCGGTTTGGCATCATTATGGGTAAGGTAAGCAGGGAGAAGAATCAGCACATCCTGCTATATCAGTACCTATCTTGAAAAGTACATAGTCCCACGGTTTTGAGTTGCTGCCATATATATAGCAAAAAGACGACTAACAGACTAGCTAGCTATCCATTGAGTAAATACCATTAGAGGGGAAAAAGAAGATTAAGACGAATCTGACGATCAACTTAATATTTTCATCTAATTAATATATTCTTTTTTTATTTATTTAATTTTTTCTTTTTTTTATAGTTTGAAGTAACACATCACATTGCTTAACATCGTCCCATTTGTAGAAGAACCATCACAGAGTCAAGTGAACTGTTACTAAGTGTTAGTGAGACTAGTCGTGTAAGTTGAAAACAAATGCACACTTAATTTTGGTGTGCACACCAAAATACTGGACAGGGGTTTGTTCACCAATGTTTTACCATAGCAACATAACACAGCAGTACCATAGAAAATAGCACAGCAGTACCATAGCAACATAACACAGCAGTACCATAGAAAATAGCACAGCAGTACCATAGCAACATAACACAGCAGTACCATAGAAACAGCACAGCAGTACCATAGCAACATAACACAGCAGTACCTTAGAAACATAACACAGCAGTACCATAGAAAATAGCACAGCAGTACCATAGCAACATAACACAGCAGTACCATAGCAACATAACACAGCAGTACCATAGAAAATAGCACAGCAGTACCATAGCAACATAACACAGCAGTACCATAGAAAATAGCGCAGCAGTACCATAGCAACATAACACAGCAGTACCATAGAAAATAGCACAGCAGTACCATAGCAACATAACACAGCAGTACCATAGAAAATAGCACAGCAGTACCATAGCAACATAACACAGCAGTACCATAGAAAATAGCACAGCAGTACCATAGCAACATAACACAGCAGTACCATAGAAACATAACACAGCAGTACCATAGCAACATAACACAGCAGTACCATAGCAACATAACACAGCAGTACCATAGAAAATAGCACATCAGTACCATAGCAACATAACACAGCAGTACCATAGAAAATAGCACAGCAGTACCATAGCAACATAACACAGCAGTACCATAGAAAATAGCACAGCAGTACCATAGCAACATAACACAGCAGTACCATAGAAACAGCACAGCAGTACCATATAAAGATAGCATAGCAGTACCATAGAAATATAACAGCAGTACCATAGAAACATAGCACAGCAGTATCATAGAAACACAACACAACAGCACCATAGAAACATAACACAGCAGCACCATAGAAACATAGCACATCAGTACCATAGAAACATAACACATCAGTACCATAGAAACATAACACATCAGTACCATAGAAACATAACACATCAGCACCATAGAAACATAACACAGCAGCACCATAGAAACATAGCACAGCAGTACCATAGAAACATAACACAGCAGCACCATAGAAAAAAGCACAGCAGCACCATAGAAACATAACACATCAGTACCATAGAAACATAACACAGCGGTACCATAGAAACATAGCACAGCAGCACCATAGAAACATAACACAGCAGCACCATAGAAACATAACACAGCAGTACCATAGAAACAGCACAGCAGTACCATAGAAACATAGCACAGCAGTACCTTATAAAGATAACACAGCAGTACCATAGACACATAACACATCAGTACCATAGAAACATAACACAGCAGTACCATAGAAACACAGCACAGCAGCACCATAGAAACATAGCAAATCAGTACCATAGCCACATCACACAGCAGTACCATAGAAACATAGCACAGCAGTACCATAGAAACATAACACAGCAGTACCATAGAAACATAACACATCAGTACCATAGAAACATAACACAGCAGTCCCATAGAAACATAGCACAACAGTACCATAGAAACATACCACAGCAGTACCATAGAAACATACCACAGCAGTACCATAGAAACATACCACAGCAGTACCATAGAAACATACCACAGCAGTACCATAGAAACATACCACATAACACATCAGTACCATAGAAACATAACACATCAGTACCATAGAAACATAACACATCTATGCCATAGAAATGTAACACAGCAGCACCATAGAAACATACCACAGCAGTACCATAGAAACATAACACATATGTACCATAGAAACATAGCACAGCAGCACCATAGAAACATAACACAGCAGCACCATAGAAACGTAACACAGCAGTACCATAGAAACATAGCACAGCAGTACCATAGAAATTTAGCACAGCAGCACCATAGAAACATAACACAGCAGCACCATAGAAACGTAACAGAGCAGTACCATAGAAACCTAGCACAGCAGTACCATAGAAACCTAGCACAGCAGCACCATAGAAACATACCACAGCAGTACCATAGAAACATAACACATCTGTACCATAGAAACAAAACACAGCAGCACCATAGAAACATACCACCGCAGTACCATAGAAACAACACACCTGTACCATAGAAACATAACACATCAGTACCATAGAAACATAGCACAGCAGTACCAAAGAAACATAGCACAGCAGTACCATAGAAACATAACACATCTGTACCATAGAAACATAGCACATCAGTACCATAGAAACCTAGCACAGCAGCACAATAGAAACATAACACAGCAGCACCATAGAAACATAACAGCAGTACCATAGAACCATAGCACAGCAGTACCATATAAAGATAACACAGCAGTCCCATATAAAGATAACACAGCAGTCCCATAGAAACATAACACATCTGTACCATAGAAACATAGCACATCAGTACCATAGAAACCTAGCACAGCAGCACCTAACTGCAGTAAATATTTAATGAGTGCACCAGTATCTGTCTATGTTGGATATGTATGAGCGATTCAAATCTGGGCAAGTACTTTTGGTGTTGACAATTTGTTGCTTTCATCGGATTAGGGAGCTTTTTTATCTACATACAGCTGCAGTACCAGTAGGCCCTAATTGAGTGAGACACAGTTCAACAAACCACTGTGTTGTTCTGCACACCTTTTCACCCTACCGTTCTACTGCCAAAACACGGATGGGATGACCGAGTCGATAGACTGCTTGCTTTCTATGAGGGAGGCCATGTGTTTGATTCGCAGCCGAATCAAAAGCAATGACTAGATACTGGTCGCTACCTATCCTGGTGCTTGGCATTACTAGGATAGGGCAAGGACTGGTTATGCTCGGGGTCGGCATTATCTGACTAAATGGGATATCAGGTCATGGGGCCGGTGGCATGGTATTGCAGTTGGGCAAAACTGAATGCACAAATATGCATAATACGACTGAGTGCCGCCGGCACAATATCTTAGAGTGGCTCAAAGTGTTTACTGCTTGTTATACTTACCTACTTCACGTATTTACTTTGTTTGCTCGTTCGTTCGTTTGTTCGTTCACTCACTCACTCATTCACTCACTCACTCACTCACTCACTCACTCACTCACTCACTCACTCCCTTACTCACTCACTCACCCACTCTCGCTCACTCATTCTCACTCGCTCATTCACTCATGCTCTCTGACTCACTCCCTCCCTGACCCACTCTCTGACTCACTCCCTGACTCACTCCCTGACTCACTCACTCCCCCACTTACTCACTCGTTCACTCACTCCCTCCATCACCCACCCTCCGACTCACTCCCTGACTCACTCCCTGACTCACTCCCTGACCCACTCTCTGACTCACTCCCTGACTCACTCTCTGACTCACTCACTCCCCCACTCACTCCCCCAATCACTTACTCACTCTCTGGTTCGATTTGCCTTGCTAATACCGTAAGTAAGACCGTGTTGGATACGACTGCCGGTAGTTGACGCGACGGTCAATATTGACTTTACGCTGATTGGTCCATTTTAACAATGGTGGCTTGCGTTAACAACACTATTAGGCACGCCACCTGGTGTCTGCCGCACGCACTGTTCCCCACTAGGTGGCGTGTGCGGTAAGGGGAGGGGGGGGGGGGGGCCTTCCATCAGTCTCATCACGTTCCCAGCACATTCCTCTAATGGTATTTACTCAATGGAAAGCTAGTCTTTTTTCTTCTTCTTTTGGGAATCACTAGATTGTTTGAATTTGAACTAAAACATTCATGGACATTTCCACCAAATTTCCCTTTGGCGTTTTGTGTTTCGTTAGACACCAATTCAGTCCAAATAGAGTTCCAGCCAGGTAGTTTTGTTCTTTCGAACACTTTGCGCTTGTAGCTGTTTTGAAAGGTGCCTAGTTCTCAGTATAACTTCTGTTTGTTCTAGAGGGTTGGCAATCAGTCACATGGCCTATGTAGAAAATGGATCCAAATTATCTGTTTGAGTTAAGCCTTTAAGAGAGACATTGAATTGAGTCTTAATTCGTTAATTAAATTTGTTTATAAACCAATAATCTTTACTAATCTAACTATATGTAATATAGTGGATATTTGGGGTTGCCGACTATAATAAAGCATCCATTTTAGTAATTATTTCCCGTCCTGGTATGACCTTAGATGTTGCTAGGAGGTAAAACAACAAACAAACAAGTAAGTATTTGTTCAATTGCACAGTAAGAAGGATATGAGTTTCTGACATTTTTCAGATAAATATACTAGGTTGATTTGATAATCTGTCTCACTTTAGTTTGAAGTAACGTTTATATAAATAAAAGCGAAAGCCTGTTTGTTTTGTTTGTCTGTCTGTTTTTCACGAAAAGACCTTGCAGCCTTACATCTGTTTGTTTAACAACATCCCGGCACAAAAAGTAAATATCAGCTATTGGGGATTGCTGCCTTACAATAATCTCAAATTTATTGTGATAGTTATATTTCATAGTTTTTATTGTTTACTCCAATCAATTGTTTTCTCATTAAAATTTTGAATATTTTCAAATTCTAAGCCCTTAGAATGTAAGTTAGTTATATGTGCCGAAGGCCCAAGTAGCTTTAAGGTCTATGAGGAGAGCGGCTTTTAAGAAGAAAAGATTGGTCAGGTTCCTTCTCTTTCCATTGTTTATTTCATATACTATTAGGCTACAAACTCTTGTAATATATTTTAAATTTTTCACAAATATATTTATTCAAATATGCCAGTTATTGCTTAGGGGGAAAGTTTCAGGTGAGAATTTGTTAGTACAACCCAGCTCCTTCCCGTTATGTTGGTGATAAATCGCATAACGCTGACAGTTTAAGGAGAGTGTAACTGCTGGGACTGGAACCCGTGACCGTTGTGCTTGTGTGCATGTGCGGTGCCCATTAGAGCGGCTTGACCATTGATCAGCACCGTAAACAAGCAGGGCAGGCCCTCTGTGGCTGGGGGCGAGGTGCCGGCAAGAGAGGGGTGCTTTATACCAGTGTCTCAGTAAAGCTTGTTTCATTTAACGACGCCTCTAGAGCGCGTTGATTTTCATATCCTCAGCTGTTGGACATCAAGCATATGGCCATTCTGACATTTCTTTGGAGGAAACCCACTGCCACCATATAGGCTACTCTTTCCGATAAGGAGCAAGGGTTTTTTCATATGCACTTTCCCACAACAGACAGGATATCACACACCACAGCCTTTGATGAACCAGTTGTGGACCACCGGTTGGAGCGGAAAATAGCCCAAACTGCAAATGGATTCACTGAGATGGATCAATCCCATGACCAACAGCTTCACAGGTGGACACTCTACCGCCTGAACTATGTCCCACTCAATATGTCAGTGACTCGTTCCTTGTAAAAGGGGCTCAGTTAATTAGAGCAATGCTCACGCCTTTAAAAAGAAATGTCTTTCTGGTTGCGTGACCAACCCTGCACAAAGTTGCCGACCGTAATTCTTTCTTGTGTCAATGAAAATTTTATGACAAATTATATCAATTGTTACCTTGTGTCAAGTCACATCACAATCCCTTCGAATCTAACCTACCTTTATGCTTGCCTGAAGGCAGGTGGACTATATCACCTCTTGTACCTGTTGGATGTCTCTTGACATCAATTTTATCATCTTTTGCATATGTCAGTTTCTAGAGACAATAATTTCTATCCCTTTTTGTCATAAATATGACCGTCACTGCTAAGACGACGTAAAATTAATATAGCTCATCGATGATAATTATGCGCTTCAGTCTTGTTGCTGTGCTCTCTAGAACTTAGAAGACAAAATGGAAACAAGAAGGAACATCAAACAGTGATGAGGTGTGATTGAACCTATCAGGCATGTGATTTCTCTGGTTTTAACCAGAATTCAGGGGTTTTATCTGGCCGCCGAATCCGGCATTCCTGGGATTTTTTTAATTCCATTTTTTTTCTGGCTGCCGAAACACCTCTGAAATACACTATTTGCATCCCTCTCGCGACTCAGTGGGATGCTTTGTGTCCCCACGATAACCTAAATAAATTTTTCAGGTTTTTTCCCCTGCACCCAATCACATGCCTGGCAAAAGGGAAACAAGAAGGAATGAGGCAGTGATTGATTTGGTCTGCCAGTGTGTGGCGAGCTTCTGTCAGCTACAGCCGTGAGCTGCTCATTTGGGACATGGCTGTGTTGTGTAGTGTGGCTCTGTGGGCAGCAGCTGGGTATAGCCTCAGTCCACACAGCTGACGCAACAGGAGCGGTGCTACACTGCCTCACTGTGTAGCTGCTATTTGGAGCAGGCCACCAAAGATCCCGGCAACTAATTGCGCAACTTTCACAAACCTCCACCAACTGTTAGCTTGTTTCGGGTGTGGTGGCCGAATTGATAGACTGCGTGCCTCGTGTGCGGAAGGTTGGGAGTTTGGTTCCCGGTCGACTCAAATCAATGACTTTAAAATTGATACTTGTCACTTCCTAGCCTGGTGCTCGGCATTAATGGGATAGGGCAAGGACTGGTTAGCTCAGTGTCAGGATAATGTGGCTGAGTGGGATGGAAACAGTAGCGACATATAAAGTACTAACTTCTTTATGAAGTTGATCATCAGTTGCAAGATAACGGTCTACAGAGACCAGGCTTAGTGCTAGTACAAGATGAATATAATCAGGTCAAGTTCAGTTCAGAAATAATGACGGCTTTAATTGTATTGATTCAATGATATGCTAAGCCCGTAAAAGAGAGAAAAGGCCGGAAAACAGCGCTCAAATCTGATCAGCTGGGGGTGATGGGGGGGGGGGGGGGGGGGGGGGGGGGGTGAAGTTGCCTGTGCGAACCACTGGGGTGAAAGAGCTGTGTGTACCTCGGGAACAAGGTAAACAAATCAGGACCAGTTGCCTCTTGAAGCAAGTTACCCATGTTAGCAAGGCCAACATGAATAATTACACTCACAATTACATTCTCACTTTCTGTTGGCCCTTTTTTGTAGCAGAATCAGCTCTGACTTTACCGGTGTATTGACTTTACCTGTGTTTTTAGTACTTTTTATTGACTGTTTTCTTTACTTTTCAGGTGAGTTTCTTTATGCTACAAGTTTCCATATTCAAATTGGTGAGTAATAATATATTATTAGTCAAATTTTCCTCCGGTTGATATTTTTTTGGTATCATACTTTATATTTATATTATAATATATATTAGGGATGTAAGGTTTCCGCGGATTTCCGGGATTTTTCAATCCCGCAGCACCATCAGTGTAGATCTGTACTAATACGTGGTGCAGACGCCGCAGCGCATACCACTAATACATGCTTCAAACGGCGCAGCACTATCAATGTATACCCATATATATGAAACCCGACTTCCGAAAATTTTCCGCGATTCCCTGACAGTGTTTCCGCATCAGCATTTCCGCTTTTTTCCCCGGAAATAATTTTTATCCCTGAATATATCTAAGCAGTTTATTGGTGAAATATGATGTGGTGTTAGTTTATTATATCGTTTGATTGCTTCATTTATTCAATCTAACTTGTCATTATATCGTGGTGTATTGCTGTTTTAGTGTACGTATTGTATGGCGTCTTTATTATTATTTTTTGTAATCTGGTAAGTGGTGATGCATGGTGGGGAGGTGGCAACCAGTGGAGTCGTAGGTGGCGCCCCCTATCCCGACCATTGGGGTGTAATGGCAGGAACGCCAGTTCCGGCTAGTGAGGACTCGTGGAACTAAACATAGGCGTGTTAAAATATCCCACATGAATGGGTTGAGTGTCCGCCTCCCCTTTTGCTAGGTTGTGGGATTTGAACTCCTGGGTTCGAACCCTCGCCGAGTCAAACAAATGACTTAAAAATGTATACTTGTCGCCACCTAGCATGGCATACATCGTTACAGGGATAGGGCAAGGAGCAGTGGAATGAGGAAGGCCAATTGTCCGCGATTGAAAATTCTCCTTCTTAATCAACGAATGTACCAACAACAAAAATTAATAATAACGCAACACACATATCTTTTCCTCCAGTTTAACGAAGGAAAGATAATGTGTTTTGGACATTATACATGACAAAAGAGAATCATCTTAAGGTGCTGTTCCCTCTTACTAAGTCTTAGAACTTTGCTTATGTACTTTAGTGATTAATTGCGCCCTTTGCAAGTACCCCCCTCTCCCCCCCACACACACACACATGTTCTTGGATGACCTGGCGGCATTAAACTGCGGAACGAGACACGTTACTACCACGCATATCGTCAAAGCGGCATTAAAAGTAAGTTCTATTTCCCACCGTCACGAAATGGTCCATTGGTTCTTCGACAGCGACAGGCCAAGAATCTTAGCCCCGGGTTTGGTTTATCGAGCTGTTACAAAACAATCGGGGCGTCGTGGCGGAGTGAAAGCCCGCGTCTCTGCGGATATCAACTGGGGGTGGACTTCCACTGAGCTATTTCGGGAGCGTGAAATTCACGTTTTACAACTTTTTTAAAGGGGATCAAAATGGCCGAGTCCACCGTTGATTGATTTAAGAGCAGGTTAAGATTTAATGCCAACCGTTCGCGGTATTGCTCATCGGCCAAGGAGGACACAGGGCGTAGCGGTCAGGGCCAGGGTCAGGGTCACAGACACTGGAGGTTGTCTGCCTGGGTCTGGTTAACCTGGACACAGTAAATATGCCAATAAGATCGATCAACCGATTGATTGATCGATAGGATAGTTACATCCTGGCAACATCTCATGTGAATATTAGTACGGGTACCGTCAGGTGACTATGCATACTCATGACGGCGTTATAGTGTTGGCCCACTGGCATTGGAATACTGTCTCGCTGGCACCATGCCCTGGTATCGCACATCCCATTCTGCCGTATTATCCCAGTCCTTGTCTATCCTTGTAATGAATGCCGAGTGCTTGGAGAGTACTGTATGAAGCCTGCCCTCGGAATGAATGCCAAGTGCTGGGAGAGTACCTTATGAAACCTGATCTCCGGGAACTTCCTGCCATTCCCTGAAAGTGCTAATCCCATGGCAGGTATTTCATGATATTGGACAATGGAAGACGATATTTACGAGAATAGCGATACTATTATTGAACCAGAATTCTGTTTTATTTATGGATATACACACACATATATATATAGCTTAGAACGTGTTGCTAGGACGTAAAACCCCAACACACAAAGCCAAACTTGCCCGTCTATCCCCAGAAAACCAACCCATTTTGTGACCATCTTACTTTTACGGTTAATAGTAATAGAGACCTAGGTGTGTGTCTAGAACCCCTCAGCCCCACCCCCACCCAAACCCGGACACATACATACACACACACTTACAGACACACTTACACACACACACTTACACACACACACATGTACACACATATGCACACACATACACACATATGCACACACATACACACAAACTTACACACACATATGCACATACATATACACACATACGCACACACATACACACACACACATATACACACATACACACAGATACGCACACACACATATGCACACATACATATGCACATACACACACACTTATGTGCAGACATATACATACACACATACATATGCACACATACACCCAAACACGCTCAAGCACATACACGCACACACATATGCACATACATACGCACACACATACACAAACATATGCATACACACATAACCAGACGGGATGGCCGAATGAGTTAGAGCGTACGTCTCCCGTGTTGGTAGACCATGGGATCGCGGGTTCGAACCCTGGTCGAGTCAAACCAATGACTTAAAAATTTATACTCGTCGCTTCCTAGCCAGGCACTCGGCATTATTAGGATAGAGCAAGGACTGGTTGGCTCAGTGTCATGATAATGACACTGAGTGGGATATCAGGTCATGGTGCTGGCGACCTGGTCTCTCAGTGGGGCAGCACTATAAAGTCGGCATGAGTGCGCACTGTCACAAGTTGGTACCTGTCCTGACATCACCTTAGATGTTGCTAGGACGTAAAACAACAAACAAACACGCGCAAGCACACACACGCACTCACACACACACGCACTCACACACACACACACACACACACACACACACACACACACTCACACACTCACACACACACACACGTGACTTCCGGCGAGCATGCTGAGACCTAATGGGGGCGGCGTTGCGTTTCGCTGGTGCCCCGCTGGTGCATTCAGTGACCATTAAGGCACCTGCCGGTTCTGGCTGACCGCTGTTTCTCGGCGACCCAGCCGTGTATTCACACAGTAACTAAACACTATAAAAGCCTGCCCTCTGCTCCCGCCATAGTTTTAGTTCCCCCCCCCCACCCACCCCCTGCCCCTCCCCTCACTTCCGCCCACACCTCTCCACACACTCCTTCCTTCCGCGCTGCCCCAGGATTCCTTCCACCTGCACCTCTGCATCACCACCCCCCACCCCCCCACTCCCCCGCCACACATCACTCTACCACAAGTACTCCTGGCTCAGTGCTAAATTTTATTTGCTTAGTCCCGTTTTGTTGATAAATCCCTTCCACTCCCTCGAATAAATATCAAAAGAACCCCTTAATATAGCTTAGTGATATTAGTTATTAAAGTTGCATAGTCCGATAGTTTTGAGTTTCAGAGATAAAAATAAGATGGTGATTGGTATAATCTACGTTACTTTAATTTGAAATAACTTATTTTAAATCACTACCTTTCGTGGTATTTGTATCACCAAGAAACGTGGGTATCACCAAGACATGGGTATCACCATACACATGGGTAATGCCATGACAAATGGATAATGCCAAGACACATGGGTAATGCCAAGACATGTGGGTAACACAAAGACACATGGGTATCACCAAAGACCCTATAATACTAAGACGGCTCACTCCCTATCTCTCCCATGGTAATGTAAAATTCGCAGTGCCACCTTTTGGTGGGTTTGATCAGCCCGGCTGATGGTTGGTCTTTCACATGTAAACACATACAATTATATTATGCATGATATAGGTAAGTATGAATAAACATCAATATGAAAATGCTATGAACAAATACCCATCATCATCAGCATCGCCATCAGCACCCATCTTTCACATTCATATATACATTTATACAAATAATATAGCAACTGCTTAAACAAGAGAACAGCCAGCGCACCAAGTGGTTGGTTTGATCATTTTGATTACACAGTACAGACTGAGTGAGATGTCTTAGTATTATAGGGTCTTTGGTATCACAAAGACATATGGCTATCACCAAGACATGTGGGTATCACCAAGACAAATGGATATCACCAAGACACATGGGTAATGCCAAGACACATGGGTAATGCCAAGACACATGCATAGTGCCATATTTGTCCTCTCTATACTACTAAGACACGTGGTATCACCTAGACAGATGGGTATCACCAAGACACGTGGGTAATGCCAAGACATGTGGGTATCACCAAGACATGTGTGTATCACCAAGGCACGTGGGTATCACCAAGACACATGGGTAATGCTAAGACATGTGGGTAATGTCAAGACACATGGGTATCACCAAGACACACTGGTATCACATAGACATGTGGGTATCACAAAGACCCATGGGTATCACCAAGACACGTAGTTAAATCCAAGACCCATGGGTATCACCAAGACACGTAGTTAAATCCAAGACCCATGGGTATTACCAAGACACGTAGTTAAATCCAAGACACGTGGGTATCCCCAAGACATGATTCCCACATTTGTTAGATAAATATATTAGGTTGATTGTTAGAATATACCTAAATGTAATTTGAAGTACCTTATGATAACTTGTTAATTTGAAGATATTTAAAGTGAAAACCTGCTAAATTAATTTAGGCGAGTACATAAAAATTCTGACACGACAGGCTTCATTCAGTAGAAACACTTTCTTTTAAATTGACTTGTGTTCCCGTCTATTGCAAATTGAATGTTTTGAGGAGTTCACTAGTATAGATCTATGTTGAATGTGTAGTGCCACATTTAGGTATGTTCTCTGGTATATATAATGTAATGCTTTCATCATGAACCAGATGGGATGGCCGAATGAGTTAGAGCGTCCGTCTCCCGTGTTGGTAGACCGTGGATTCGAACCCTGGTCGAGTCAAACCAATGACTTGAAAATTGATACTTGTCGCTTCCTAGCCAGGCACTCTGCATTATTAGGATAGGGCAAGGACTGGTTGGCTCAATGTCGGGATAATGTGACTGAGTGGGATATCAGGTCATGGTGCTGGCACCCTGGTCTCGCAGTGGGGCAGCACTATAAAGTCGCCATGAGTGTGCACTGTCACAAGTCAGTACCCATCCTGATATGACCTTAGATGTTGATGGGACGTAAAACAACAAACAAACATCTGGCCATGCAGCTCTAACTCAGGCAGTTAGTGTTTGTGGTAAGGCGCCACTACGTCTGTGGGAATACGGGATTCTCTCCCATAATAACAGTACACACGTGGGCAACTGTTCAGCACTCCACGTTGTCAGCATACCAGGATCTGTATATCCGCCCATGTAGATCAATGTCTTGTAGATCCTTAATACCGCCTAGATACCATTGAAATGACTGCATGGTATTACCATGCAGTCATTCCATGTTCTTACCCGGTCCTGCGCCCCCCCCCCCCTCACCCTTCTCACCCCTACACCATCCTCCTCTCTCCACGCGGAATTTTTTATTAAAAGGAGAAAATTTGTTTGTTTGGGTTTTGCATCCTAGCAACATCTAATGTCATATCAGTATCCGTACTGACCTGTGACAGTGCGCACTGTTGGCATATTTTTAGTGCTGTTCCCCTGGGAGACCAGGCAGCGGGCACCATGACCTAGTTTCCCACTCAGTTGCATTATCCTGGTACTGAGCTACCCAGTCATTGCCCTATCCTAGTAATGCCAATCACCAGGCAAGTATCAATTTTGTACATCTTTGGTTTGTTTCGGCTGTGATTCGAACTCCTGACCTTCCACACGGGAAGCTTGCGCTGTTATCGATTCGGCCACCACGTCCAGTCTCATAGATGCACTGCAGAGCTATGTGTACAGCGTTTACCATCAACCCGCCCTCCAGCGGCGGTGGAAGAACTAACGGTGTGGGTAGCAGTGCACTGTGCAACATGCTTTGTGGAAAAGGTCTTATAGAGAATCTCCACCACAAACCCGCCCCCTAATGGCAGTGGAAGAACTAATGTTGTGGGTAACATGGCAAAAGAATTTCCACCAACAACCAGCCGTCTAGTTCTACCGGCAATGGAAGAAGTAATGTTGTGGGTAGCACCGTATGGAAAAGGTCTTATAGAGGATTTCCACCACCAACCAGCCGTCTAGTTCTACCGGCAATGGAAGAAGTAATGTTGTGGGTAGCGCCATATGGAAGAGGTCTTATAGAGGATTTCCACCACCAACCAGGCGTCTAGTTCTACCGGCAATGGAAGAAGTAATGTTGTGGGTAGCACCATATGGAAAAGGTCTTATAGAGGATTTCCACTACCAACCAGCCTTCTAGTTTTATTGGCAATGGAAGAAGTAATGTAGCACCGTATGGAAAAGGTCTTATAGAGGATTTCCACAACCAACCAGCCTTCTAGTTTTATTGGCAATGGAAGAAGTAATGTTGTGGGTAGCACCGTATGGAAAAGGTCTTATAGAGCATTTCCACCACCAACCAGCTGTCTAGTTCTACCGACAACGGAAGAAGTAATGTTGTGGATAGCGCCGTATGGAAAAAGTCTTATAGATGATTTCCACCACCAACCAGCCGTCTAGTTCTACCGGCAATGGAAGAAGTAATGTTGTGGATAGCGCCGTATGTAAAACCAACAAACCTTCTGATGGCTTTGCCAAGAACTACTAGCGATGCTGGTTTATAAACCTACACAGTTATGGGCTGGCTGGCGTGGCCTGTTATAATGCTGCCACTTTATACTTTTTTTAAAGGAAAAAACAACTTTTCATTCTATTTTTCAGGTGAAAATACTTTTTTATGCTTTTTTCGGCCAAAAATTTCCAATCTGGTAATTGAAAACTCTTCAGACTTAGAATCGGGAATTTGATGCGATTGAGAGATGTGCTTTGTTAGTCTCTTTGCCGGAATCGGGTATGTTCTGTTGAGTGGAACTTTTGCTGAACTCTGCTGTCAGTGACCAAGTGACAGTGCACTGAACTATGCAAAACTGAGGGTTCAACAGCCACAACTTCTCACCACACTGCATACGTCATTCCTGAAGTGTGTTCACAAGCAGGCATGTATGCTTAACAATGTGATAAATGGGTAAAAATGAGGATAAGTTAATCCTAATTTATACTTTTTTATTCCTTTAAAAAAAAAAAAGAAGACAATTTTGACACTTAAGAAAAAAGAATATTTTCTACGTTTTTGGAGGTAAAATCAAGAGTGGCAGCACTGCTGTTATTGTTGCACTTCCCCCTCCGGTAGGTGGCGTGTGGGTAGGTGCCATGTTCAGTGACGCGGCCATGTTTGTGTAATCGTGGAACAACAGGACCTTACCATCCACCGGCAACCAGCAACCAGCACCAGCCCGGACGGACAGTCCACTTCTAAATGGTCCCACTCTGAGGTTATCACAATAATGTGCTGCACCGCACCTCACCCTCATCCTAGACAAGGTTTAACTGAGCATGTAATGTCCTAATGTTAGAGTCATTATAAAAACAGTGATATCATGTACTTATTATAGTTCCATAATTGTATGTGTGAAGGAAATTTCAGATTTTCAGCAGATTACCGGTTTTCGGAGGATTTCCGATTTTTTTCTTGGTTTAATGAGTCATTTCAACTCCTAATGCTTAAGGTTGCATAGCCCGATGGTTTTTAGTTTCTGTCATTTTTCTGAGATAAATATATTGAATTGATGGTTATAATCAACAATGCTTTAAAGTTGCAGAGTCCGATGGCTTTAGAATTGTTCCCTCATTTTTTAGATAAATGTATCAGGTTGACCATTATAACCTAATTTGCATTATTCTGGAGTCACTTTGATTTTTAAAATGCCTAATTTTGGAGCAATTTGAGCTGAAAGAACCTAAGATAATTTCGGCAAGCTTGCCAAAAGTCCAGTTGTTGTGGTCCATATTCACATCTCGCGATGGTCACGTGATGAGGAATGACCTTATGTCCTGGAACCTGACTAAAGCCATATATGGTGCTGGAATGAGGGCCAGACTAATGAGGTCACAAGATTGACCTAATTGGTCAGTGCTGTCTCAAAGCAGGTGTCCAAAGGGAAAGGGTAATAAATTCACTGGTTATTCCGTATATGCTGTACCAAAGCATTAGTTAATGCACCAGTACCTAAGTTAGATATATAGAATCAAATATCAGTAATTGTTTTGGTTTTGAAAATAATGTTTCATCGGACGTTGCAACTTTTCTTTTAAATCGCTTACTTTTGAAATATTTGAAGTTCAAACATGTAAAATTAGCTTTGGCAAGCACGCCAAAACTCTGACACCATGGGCTTCTGCAGTAACAGTTTCTATCGAATTGACCCCTTCAATTGTTTCCGACTATGTGGCAACATATGCTTAGTAAATACATCAATATCTAAGTTAGATATGCAGAATCAAATTTAGATAATTGTTTTGGTTTCGATGTTTGAGCAGACTGTGCAGCTTTAACGGTAGAAACTTAGCGAGAAGTTAGATTTCCGCCTCAATTTCTTGTTGGAGGAGATTCTCATCCATTCTGTGAAATGGCTAAACATTGGAGTGGGATTGGATATTATCTATAGGAGTAGATATTATATGGACGGATATTATGTATATATATTCTCAATATGAGATATTATATGGGTGGATATTATCTGTATATTCTTTATATGAGATTTTACATCAGTCGGTATTGTCTATATAGGTGAATATTAAATGGGCTGTTATTATCACTATATTCTTTGAATGAGATATATGAGTCGGTATTATCTATATGAGTGACTATTATGTGGGTCGGTATTATCTGTATATTCTTTAAACGATATGATATGAGTGGATATTATCTATATGAGTGAATATTAAATGGGCAGATATTATCTCTATATTCTTTAAATGAGATATTATATGAGTCGGTATTATCTATATGAGTGACTATTATGTGAGTCGGTATTATCTGTATATTCTTTAAACGATATGATATGAGTGGATATTATCTATATGAGTGAATATTAAATGGGCAGATATTATCTCTATATTCTTTAAATGAGATATGAGTCGGTATTATCTATATGAGTGACTATTATGTGGGTTGGTATTATCTGTATATTCTTTAAACGATATGATATGAGTGGATATTATCTATATGAGTGAATATTAAATGGGCAGATATTATCTTTATATTCTTTAAATGAGACTATTATATGGGTCAATATTATCTGTATATTCTTTAAATGAGATATGATTTGGTATTATCTATGAGTGACTATTATATGGGCAGATATTATCTGTATATTCTTTAAATGAGATATTATGAGTGGATATTATCTATATGAGTGAATATTAAGTGGTCCAATATTATCTATATATTCTCGATATATAATATGATTGGTGTATGTTATCTATGAGTGCATATTAAGTGGGCGGATATTATCTATATAAGAAATGAGTGGGTATTATATGGGTAGATATTATCTCTATATGATCTACATGTTATCTATATACGATGTTATATGAGTGAATATTATCTATATGTCCAAGAGTTAAGATATCCTCACTCCCACCGACACCCAATGGTTTTATCTAAAGTCTCTCAATCGCACAATGTGAAATTTCTTTCTTTGTTTTACGTAGTCGGAATGAATATAAATAGACATATACTTGAATGAATATATAAAGAAATATATAATTAATGTGAAATATATCATTGGTATTGTCGTAGTCTCAATGATATTCGAATTTTGAAAGAAAGAAAGAGAGAAAGAGAGAGAAAGAAAGGGAGAAAGAGAGGGAAAGGGAGAAAGAAAGACAGAAAGACAGAAAGAGGGAGAGATGGAGAGAGGGAGAATGTTTGTTAAAGTACGAACATATAGATGAAAGAGGATAGTGATGTAGAAGTACGAGTGGACGTTTCGTAGGTCCCCAGGGATCCCTGGGTAGTGACGGACATGAGGAGCTGTGCCCAGAACGAGGCCCAGTGAGTGACGTCACAACGTATCACAATCTGCTGATGTGTTCAATATCATAAGGTGGTAGGCCCTACACTGCGAAGTGCAATTCACGCACATAGCTGTAGTGTGATGGAGATTATAGTGGCTGACTTAAAATACACCGATCCAATATGGGTATTGCGAGTTTCGCTGGTCCCTTAGGAAGGACTGAAGCTGTGACCCAGCATGCCGGGTAGTGCGAGTTCCACTGGTCCCTCAGGAAGGACTGAAGCTGAGACCCAGCATGCCGGGTAGTCCGAGTTCCGCTGGTCCCTCAGTAAGGACTGAAGCTGTGACCTAGCAGGCCGGGTAGTCCGAGTTCCGCTGGTCCCTCAGGAAGGTCTGAAGCTGTGACCCAGCATGCTGGGTAGTCCGAGTTCCGCTGGTTCCTCAGTAAGGACTGAAGCTGTGACCCAGCACGCCGGGCAGTCCGAGTTCCACTGGTCCCTCAGGAAGGACTGAAGCTGTGACCCAGCATGCCGGGTAGTCCGAGTTCCGCTGGTCCCTCAGTAAGGACTGAAGCTGTGACACAGCATGCCGGGTAGTCCGAGTTCCACTGGTCTCTCAGGAAGGACTGAAGCTGTGACCCAGCATGCCGGGTAGTCCGAGCTCCGCTGGTCCCTCAGTAAGGACTGAAGCTGTGACCCAGCATGCTGGGTAGTCCAAACCTGGTACGGTTCTTTCGACACATCTGTTTCTCGTGTAGATTGCAGTGGAATTAATCTAGCAAATATTTTACATGAGATCAAATACTACTTTGTGTATGCACTTTTTACCACGCCCCCCCCCCCCCCCCACTTCTCTTGGGTAAGCTGTAGCTGTGACCCGGCATGCTGGGTCACAGCCTTCATCCTTCCTGAGGTACCAGCGGAACTCAGAATACATGTATTTCCCCTGGCGCCACCGAGAGGCGGAATTTCACACTCCAAGTGAGAAGATGGGGACGTATTCCCCTGTCTATGTGTACTCATATTGGATATACAATCCTAAGTTATATTTTCACTAAATGTATTCTCAATGTCAGTCTCCCGTGTTGGTAGATCATGGGATCGTGGCTTCGAATCCTGGTCGAGTCAAACCAATGAGTTAAAAATTGATACTTGTCGCTTCTTAGCCAGATGCTCGGCATTACTAGGATAGGGCAATGAGCAGTGGAATGAGGAAGACCAGTCGTCTGCGACTAAAATTTCCCCTGCTTAATCAACTAATGTACCAACAACAACAAAATACCACAGACACAGGAGGACGTGGGGAAGTTAATTGCGTCAGGGAGATTGAGTATGCTAATGGCCTGGAAACTAGCCCTTTAATGGCAGAAATGTGGGTTCGAGACCACTCTATATTCAATGTAGCCGTTTGCAAAAATACCCCCCACCCCACCACGACACTTATCTCTTCAGAATATAATTTGGCATATTCCTGGAAGGTGAAAGGCGTTTTCAATGTTAAATATACAAGTAATAATGCTTTCCTAGGGAGCTCCACTGTCTTTTGTTTGTTGTTGTTTTATGTCTTAGCAAAACCTAAGGTCATATCAGGACATGTACGACTTGTGACAGGGCGCACTCATGGTACTTTATAGTAGTGCTGCCCTACTGGGAAATCAGGCCGCCGCCACCATGACCCAATATCCCACTCAGTCACATTATCCTGGGGCTCCACTGTATCATTCACTGATTCAGCGGGGAATGCAGTTGCGTCGGGTACGGTCTCGTGTAAGAACCCGATGCAACGCATTTCGCCTGGAACGCTGTACTGCAGGATCTACAGCTTTCCCACAATGGATTTGGATTTGATATTTTCGGAGGGAGAATATCTGGGGATGACGATTCGATAAGGGGGTTGTGGGGGGGTTGTGGGGCGGGGGGCGGCAGCGTCTGAAGGTTCCCAGCTCCCCCAGGTTGTGGCGCCACCTCACAGCACCCACCACGTGACCGCAAACTGACCAATAGCCACCTGAGGGATCGCCCCATCCGCCGCCATGACAGCCTGATCACCGCACCGCCGCGGGGGTCACAGCCGGCCCGCCACGGAGCCCTGCGGGGGTCACCCTCGCCCGAGCACAGGGTCCCCCCCTCGCCCGAGCACGGGGTCCCTTGCGGACTGTCGGTGGCATGTCGTAAGGACGTCATTTGAACGTCAGATGAGCGGTGACGTCGTGATGAGATTAGGGTGATGGCAGACGACACTCTCATCTTGTCCTCTCGTAGCGAGTTGTCCAGGGGGAGGGCGGTCAGGTTTGCCTTCTGTCATTTCTCCTCGCCGGCGTGTGAGAGGAAGGAAGATGGAAGAGGTGTGGCCATGTTCGTGCTGTCATAACGCCATGTCTCGATTCTGTAGCGAATCGTCTTGGGTATTCGATGGGGTTTTGAGGAACTGACGGCGGGGAGCATAGCTCTAATATGGTAGCCTCATATCGGGACTGTGTCATCTCATGTATCACACAATAACTGTGTAACTTCATATTGTGACAGTGTAGAATCACACGGTAACTATGTAACTTCATATTGTGATAGTGTAGGATCACACTGTAACTGTGTAATTTCATATTGTGACAGTGTAGGATCACACTGTAACTGTGTGACTTCATATTGTGACAGTGTAGGATCACACTGTAACTGTGTGACTTCATATTGTGACAGTGTAGTATCAAATGGTAACTGTGTAACTTCATATTGTGACAGTGTAGTATCACACGGTAACTGTGCACTCTCATATTATGACAGTGTAGTATTAGTAGTATCACATGGTAACTGTGGGTAAGCTCATATTGTATCGGTTTAGTATCACATGGTAACTATCCACTCTTATATTGTGACACTGACAGTGTAGTACTAATATGAATAAGCAATGCTTAGGACCGACCCCCCGATATAACTACAGTAAAGTATTTTATGATTGCGCGTGTATTTTTTTACTCCACTCGCGGTGTTCGATTTGAAATTCTAGCAACTCGGATGACCCGAGTCGCGGTCGTGATAATCGAATACGGCCGTCGTTTCCGTGGAATAAAATATTAATATTGCCTTTGTGCACCCATGTTTATGCCAAATTGTTATTTATTTCTTTTAATTTTGAATAAATTCGAAGCTTTGCACTGCGTGTATTGGCGTATCGGCAAATTCTATGGCAGCGGGCATTTGTTTTGATATATTATTAACCAATAGCTGTCGTCCACCCTGCTTGCTGCGGACCGAAATTCGACGAGCGATTTCCGTTTCCGTTTGCTGGATTTCTCGGTTTCTCGGTACGAGTTTACAAATGGCAGCGCCCATACAGAGCTATTTCCGTTTCCGTTTGCTGGATTTTGTCGATGTCACGCACAGTAAGAGTATTGTTTATGTGTATATATCTACATGCGTTAGTCTTAAGCCTCCCCGTGGGTGGGTCGGTATTATTACATGGTAACTGTGTAACTTCATCTTGTGACAGTGTAGTATCACATGGTAACTGGACCCTCTTATTGTGAGAGTGCGGTGTCATATGGTGACAGTGCGGTATCACCCGGTAACTGTGCACTCTCATATTATGTCAGTGTAGCCATCCTCATATTATGACAGTGGAGTATCACACAGTATCAGTGTAACCTATATTGTGACAGTACAGCCTCACATGATGACAGTACTGTATCACACAGTAAAAGTGTAACCTGACATGGTGACAGTGCCACCTCATGCAGACAGTGTCATTTCTGCGTTTAATATCTCACCACTGTTTCCAGGAACATGGCGACTGGTCTCCTGGGTCGAGGCCACTGGTTCCCGGTCAGTCCTAGCCACATGATGGCAGCCTGCCGTCATGCAGAACACGACACTGGGCCTTTAAACTAAGGATTTTTATAGGCGAGTTGTTTCTGCACCGAAGGTTTCATTCTGCACTTTGGCAGTTCCAATGGATGTAAAACAATTTCTGAAAACAGTTACTTCACTGTAATAATTTAAGGAGGGGGAAGAAGAAAAAGAAGGAAAAGAAATAAAGGGAGAATGAAAAGAGAGAAATAATTTAAGAAGAGGAGGAGAAAGAAGAGGAGGGTTTTGGTTTATTGCGGTTTTGCATCCTGGAAACATCTAAGGTCATATCATGTGGACTTGTGACAGTACCCACTCATGGTGACTGCCCCACTGGGATACCAGTATAGTGCTGCCCCACTGGGATACCAGGCTGCCAGCACCATGACCCTATTTACCACTCAATCACATTATCATTATCCTGAAACTGAGCTAACCAGTCCTTGCTCTATCCTAGTACTGCTGAGCACCAGCCTAGGTAGCGACAATTATCAATTTTGTAAGTTATTGGTTTGACTCGACCAGGTTTCAAACTCCCAACCTTCCACACAGGAAGCTTGCGCTCTACCGATTCGGCCACCACGTCCGGTCAGAAGAGGAAGAAGAACAAGTAGAAGACTACCCCGTCTATCCTCCATTCGGCCATTAGGGATCCCCGTGGCACTTGTTTTGGGTGGTCCGGGACCTGTAATTGGGGTTGGGGGGAAGGTGTTGCGGTGTCGCTTTCCTTGCAATGCAGTTGGAATTGCAGTTGGAATTCATGGCCAATTTCAACAGTGACATAAATAATAGTGCGTATGCGTGACATGTTGCTGGCTTATAGCCTGCACGTAGTTAATGCGGTGTGGAGTGGAGTGTGCTGTGCACATGCGCCGTATAATAGACATAAAGTGTGTTGGGTTATGGAGGCCTGGTGGAGACGCGTAACCATTTGTAAGGATGCTTGTCAACCAGCCTGCCCGGTGAGTGTCAGGGTGGGTGGGAGCGTAGGAGTTAAAGCTATATGAGGTTGATCATTATAATATAATTTACTTTAATTGTAAGTAACTTGTATTTTAAAGGATTAACTTGGGGCGATATTTGAAGTGAAAAGTTTCAAAATAATTGAGGTGTGCGTGTCAAGCTGCTGGACACCATAGACTTCAGCAGTGACATGAAAGCTGAAAGCTGCCTACAAAAGTGCTGCTGGCTTTTGCAAGTTACCAGCGGCACTCTCTCGGGGAGCAAATAGAGGTTTCACACCGGCAAGAACATGTCAAGACAGGCGCAAAACTATTTGTCCCTGCAGTGGCTGGTCGGGAGATGTTGGGAGTTCCATACATCAACCACCCTTAATACTGCCACAGTGACATGGTTTTCTGTTTAGGGTTTGCTCCCTTAGCCTTCAGTTCTGTCAAGAATCTGTACCACAAGGCAGTGGTTTACAACTCTGCAGGGCAGGGGCGTCAAACTCCCTGAGGTATTGCTATATCTGCAATACCTGCATACCATAACAGGCCCTGCTAAATCATGCACGGTGGATGCTTAAAGTTGCATAGTCCGATGGATTTGAGTGTTGGTAATTTTTCTGAGATAAGTATATTAAATTGAGTGTTGTAATCCACCTTATTCTAGCTTGAAGTAACTTTTATTTTAAATGACTACGTTTTGAGATATTTGAAATTCAAACATGTAAAATTAGTTTTGGCAAGCACGCCAAAACTCTGAAACCATAGGCTTCAGCAATAACAGGTTCTATTAAATTGTCTCCGTATTAACTTCTATGTGGCAACAAATGCTTAAAAATTGCATCAATATCTGGTATGCAGGTATTGCAATACCTCAGGGAGTTTGACGCCCTTGCCCTGCAGAGTTGTAAACCACTGCCTTGTGGTACAGGTTCTTGACAGAACCGAAGGCTAAGGGAGCAAATCCTGAACAGAAAACCATGTCACTGCGGCAGCATCAGGGGCGGTTGATGTATGGAACTCCCAACATCTCCCGACCAGCCACTGCAGGGACAAATAGTTTTGCGCCTGTCTTGACATGTTCTTGCCGTGTGAAACCTCTATTTGCTCCGCGAGAGAGTGCTGCTGGTAACTTGCAAAACCCAGCAGCACTTCAACACTTTTGCAGGCAGCTTTCATGAAATGTATACTCGAACGGACGGGGCTGCCCTCTATGGAAGATCTTCTGATCAAAAAGAATCTCCGGTGGACTGGGCCCCTCATGAGGATGTCATCAGACAGGCTACCAAAGCAGATCCTCTACTGTCAACTGTCTTCTGGTTACAGAAAGAGAGGGTGCCCTGGTCTCCGGTTAAAGGATACCATCAAGAGAAACCTGAAGCTGATAGACATTAAGACCGACTCATGGATATCACTCTCACAGCAGAGAGCTAAATGGAGAGCGGCAGTCAAGTAATGAAAGCAGTCCTTGTCGCATCGCGACCGACAGCATGATGATGATGATGATGATGATGATGATGATGATGATCTGAATTAGATATGTAGAGTCAAATCTATATAACTATTTTGGTTTTGAAAATTTGAAGCTTCATCGAACTATGCACCAGTATCCACGTTGGATTGGGGGGGACCAAATCTGTCAATGCTCTGGTTTGAGAAAATGTGATTCGATTCAGCTTTAACCTGGCCTGACATGAACTGTGGAATCTGTTTACTGTCGTACCCACCGGGCATGGTGGCCGAATTGGTAGAGCGTGGGCCTCGCATGCGGGAGATTGGGAGATCGGTCCCCAGTCGAGTCAAACCAATGATGTAAAAAAAATTATACTTGTCGCTTCCTAGCCTGGTGTTCAGCATTAATCAGTTAATAGGATAGAGCAAGGACTGGTTAGTTCAGTGTCAAGATAATGTGACTGAGTGGGATATCGGGTCATGGTGCTGGTGGCCTGATTTTCCAGTGGGGCAACACTATAAAGTCACCATGAGTGTGCACTGTCACAAGTCGATACCCATCCTGATATTACCTTAGATGTTGTCAGGAAATAAAACTCCAACAACCAACCGGATAGCCTTCAGCGTCTGTACCTGCCGCCAGCAGATAGATGCTTGGCATTCTCACTTAGAAGCGAACTATTCCATTCGTCTGAGCGAGAGACTCAGATGCTGATCTGAGTGCTTGGTATCGTGTGTGACACTCTATGAGGTCCAACTGCAAATAGCTATACTTTTATCTTGGGACCGGCCGAACGGGATGGCCTAGTGGTTAAAGCGTCCACTACCCATGTGGAAGTTCTCTGTGTGCAAAAAGATTTGCGCAATGTGGGTATTGTGAGTTTCGCTGTTCCTTCAGTAAGGATGGAAGCTGTGACCCAGACTGTCATGTCACAGCTTCAGTTTCCATGGCCAAAGTCGGGTTAGCCGAATCAGTGGGAGCGCTGGATGGCTTCCTGTGTGGGAGGTCGTGGGTTCAGACTCCGACCAAGTCAAACCAATGACTTACAAAACTTGATACTTGTCACTACCTAACCTGGTGCTCAGTGTTAATAGGATAAGGCAAGGACTGGTTTGTTCAGTATCAGGATAATGTGACTGAGTGGGAAATCAGGTCATGGTGCCGGCGATCCAGTCGCCATGAGTGCAGTCATAGGTCAATGACCATCCTGATATTACCTTAAATGTGGCTAGGATGTAAAACCCAAACAAACAACGGAACAAAAAGCCAAAGTGTTCAAGCTTCACAGAATCTATTCAATTTTGCTATAACTTTTGAAAGAACATCTCGTGGCACAATCTGTTGCTGGCGACATTTAGCCAACAATTCCATGACTAACTTCAAGGTCATTTCCCCCCACGCCTACTCTTTGCACTGCAGGGGTCATGGAACGCACATCCGGGGTCAGGCTGTCGGGCAGGACGCGCGGGAAACCGGCGGGATGTCGTCTGGTTCCCGATAGGCAGCCGACATTCACGCCGCCCCGTCCGCTACCCCGCTGTGACCAGCGGATAGCGCCCACTGCAGCGGGCTCGTCCATCAGGGTTAACCATAGAACTAGGGTCGGGTGGTCGACGCATGTTTTCCTGCAGTGTGCGCGATAAAACTTAAGCGAAGTCGAGGGAGGGGTGTCGCAGTTTCAGCTCCCGGTCAGTTTCAGCTGCCTGTCAGTTTCATGCGCATGGGTCAAAATCTAACATCATCGACACTAACCTTATAAATTTAATATAATGTTTTTGGTAAAGATGTTTTCTACATGTCATACAATGCGATTTGTTTCTAGGTGGTGTGGTTTTAGAGATCTATCACTTTTCCTGTATTTTCTGTATGAAGATTGCTAGCGACCATTGACAATGCCTTAAGTTTGAGTCTATATGGGCGGTGGAAACTGACCGGGAGCTGAAACTGCGACACGGGGGACCAAATCAAATGGACCTAATATACATTTTCCATGGAGTATGCGCAGTGAGCTGTCACCCACAGTAGTGCATGACTGCCATCAGATGGCGGGTTTGGTGGTGGAAATCGTCCATTTCGCAGCACTACACAAACTTCGTTTTGACCCAGACGTTGCTAATTGGCCTGAAATTCAGAAGGGCTGCAGTGTGACTCTGGAGTGTGTCTTGAATGTCTGTCTGGCGAGGATATCCGACACCAGTGGGTCAGGAGAAATGTCATATTTTGTTCTCTGTGTGTGTATGTATGTGTGAATGTCTGTGTGTGTGAATGTGTGTGTGTGTGTGTATGTGTATACATTATATGTACATTGTGTTTTTCTCTGTATTATCACAAGCGCAAGACAAGCAAATCTGAGCGTTCCTTATAACGATCGGGCTATATCGCCTCCTACTTTCGGCTATTTTTTGTGAGTTAGATCTCGCTGTCAGTTAACATAAGGCTAGTCACTTCAAAATTGCATCAGTGATGGGTTTAGCTCTCATTTAACATGGATCTGACCATTTCAGAATTTCATGTAAATTTCAAGGAGCAAATACATGCAGAGAGCCCATTGGCTCATAATATAATATCAGAATAATATAATATAATATAATAAACATATAGAAAATCCCATACGTGGCTTTATACTCGCATAACTCTTATACATCATATATATATATGACCCTTACTGCCGACATGGCATTAAACCATCAGCAATCAATCGAACCAATCTGTATGTTTTTATTTTTTTAAATGATGGTTTATTTACCCTGACCATAAAATTCATGTTAGAATTTGTTAGTAATAGACTTGTTAGTGCTTACTTATCTTTACTGATGCTGACTGTGAACACAACCCGCTTACCAAATGCCATGCAGCAGGTCAAATGAAGCGAACACTGTGTTCTTCGGGAAGCAGATTGAATAGAGAGACAAGGTGAGGGGTGGGGGCAATGGGTGGTTGAAGGGAGTAAGTCAGTGAGGTGGGGTGTGGTGTAGGAGCATTGCATTGCATTGCATTGCAATAAAACTTGAGGCACCTTCGACCTGCACAAACCACAAGGGGCCAGCGAAGTGTTCTACTTCAACTATTGAACGCGTGTTACCGCATTGTTGCTGTTGCTTTTTTTTTGTCTTGTGCTATATCGATTAGAATTGTTTAGATTTGTTTGTTTGTTTGAGTTTTTTGTTATTTGTACTTTATAATCCTAAATAAAGCTTGTTCACAAGTGGTCAAAAGGTCAATAATGGACTTTTTATTCAAACAAACCACGCGCACGGCAAGCGAAACAATGAAGGCATAGGTACCGATTTCAGTGCCACATTGTTTGCCTTTATAGGCATTTACTCTTCTTTTTTTTTTGCAACATAGTGCAACTATGTGATGTAGATATATTCACTTTTACGTACTTATGTAGTGGTGGCTAGCAAGGCTAAGCTCAGCTAATGAAAACTGAAATAGTGTTTAGTTTAGATATATTATAGTAGAAAGCAGCAATGCCTGGGATGCTTTAAGCTGGACAATAGACTGCTTTTTAGTCCGATATAAGCATCAAATTTTCAAAACCAAGACTACTATCTAGATCCTATATGAGACTGTCTCAAAAGGTGCTGAGCAATATGGGACAAAACTTTGTCCATTGTAACGATCAACATTTGCTCAGGTTAAACTGATTTGTTTTTTACATGGTGTTTCATAATCCCAATAGAATACATATTGATTTGAAGCAAATGTCCTTTTGTTTTCAGTGTAACCGTTTCTGTGCTGTTTTGTGTCAATCATTACAATGGACAAAAAAAAAGAAGAGTTATCACCTTTTGAGACAGGCTCTTATATCTAACTTAGATACTGATGCACTTATTTAGCATGTGTTACCGCCTAGAAGGGAATGCTGAGTCAATTTAATAGAATCTGTTTCTGGTGAAGCCTATGATATCAGAGTTTTAGCATGTTTGCCAAAATTAAAATAGCATGTTTGCAGTTCAAATATCTCCAAAGTTAGCCATTTAAAATAAAAGTTGCTCCAAATTAATGTATAGTAGATGATGCCATCAACCTAATATATTTATCTAAAAAAATCGGACTATGCGAGATTAATTTAGTTGTTGTTTAAAGCTGCAATCTAACTACCATGTTCTAATAATAGGAAAGGTGGCACTGAAATTGGTACCTCTGCGTCCATTTTTAGGTTGTCGTGTGTGTGGTTGGTTTGTCTGAATAAAAAGTGCATTATTGACTTGTTGACCACTGTGCCCATACCACAGATGGGTTGCAATGATGGGTTGGCTTAGCCGGCTTCCTGTGACTCCACAATGAAGAGAACCACTACAAGCTTAACACAATAACGATGGAGCGTTGCATGTACACAACATTATATTTTATAACCTATAGATTACTTTTCCAATCAATATATATTTTTACCAGCCCGATTATTGCCACAACGTGAGACGCCAAAACTTTATTGTTGCTGTGGTTTGCCTTCTTGTGCCCTTTTGAGAGCATTATTCTTTCTGGTTCACTCAAGCCAGTAACAGAATAGATAAGACATTCGACACCCCGTGTCACCTCCAATCCCACACACCGCCTGCTCCCCCGCTTGTCTCGTGGCTTCTCGTGGCTTCTCGCGGTGGTGCTCCCCTCCCCCGCCTCTCCTGCATCCCTTGCCTCCCTCCCCCCCCTCCCCCTGTCTCACCCCCCCCCCCCCCCCCAATAATATATCGTTGATGTCAGGCGCGGGCGTCCGAAGCGGCCAAGTCTCGCTAAGATCTCCCTGGAGACGAGATTCACCATGAGACCAAAGCCGATACCGGGCCGGCCGGGGAGCGACGCGGCGCGGCGGGGCGGGGTGGAGCGGGGCGGGGCGGGGCGGGGCGGGGCGGGGCGGGGCGGGGCGGGGCGGGGCGGGGCGGGGCGGGCTGGGGCGGGCAGGACTGGACGCTGTGATGGCTCAGTTTGCGGGGGTCGGCCGCTGGGGGGCAGCACCGGGCCTACGCGATCACTCTCCGCCCGATGTTTGGGGCATGCTGCCTGCAGCAGGACTTTGGGTTATTTGTAGGTGCTGAGTGTGTGTGTGGGTAAGTGTATATATGTATGTGTATGTGTATGAGCGTGGTAGGGTGTGTGTTTGTGTCTATGAGTGTATGGGTGCGTGGGTGTGTGCTGAGAAAGTGCGTGTGTGATGGCGGTGTTGGGCAACAAGGTTGTGATGGGAGAGTGCAGAAACAACCCTGTGCTGGGCGATAACAGAGACGAGCAGCAAATATCGCAATATCTGGACAATTGATGGTGGTTAAATTATGCAGTACAACTATTCCGTCCTTCGGTAAAGAAAAATCAGTTCTCCTCTTCTTTGATATAACACTAACACGTAACAGTGTCTCGTCTCACCAAGTGGTGAAAACTTATCGTAAATGGAGGTGGGTAGAAGTTGGACGACAGTATCTGTTAAATACTCCTGTATAGAGAACTAATGGGTGGCGCGAAATTGCACAGACGATGATTATTTCCTGTGTCCGTTATTTATCTCCATACTGAGAACTAATGAAAGCTCGTCCTGATATGACCATAGATATTGCTAGGACGTAAAATAACAACAAACAAACTAATGAAACCTTTATTATTATCATCATTATTATTGTTATTGTCATCGTTATTGGAGGTACTACTTTTGCTATTGTTTTAGCATTTTGTTTTCCTATATCTTTGTATTTGGAAAGATCCAATGGCCTCACCCGCCGTTTTCACACACCGCTTTCACATACCTCGACATAAGTTTGTCCGCAACAACTAGTACGGTGCAATTGTCATGTCCCTCCCCTCTCCCCTCTCCCCTCTCCCCTCTTCCCTCTTCCCTCTTCCCTCTTCCCTCTCCCTTCTTCCATCTTCTCTCCTCTCATATCTCCTTTCTCTCCTGCCCTCTCTCCTCTTATGTCCTCTGTCCTCTCTCCTCTTATGTCCTCTGTCCTCTTCTGTCCTCTCTCTTCTTCTGTCCTCTCTCTTCTTCTGTCCTCACACCTCCCCTCCCCTCCCCTCCCTCACCTCTCCTCCCCTCCCCTCCCCCCTCCCCCCCCCTCCCCTACCCTACCCTCCCCTCCTCTCCCCTTCCCTCTCCTCCCCTCCGCTCCCCTCTCCTCCCCTCCCCTCCCCTCCCCTACCCTACCCTCCCCTCCACTCTACTCTAACCCCCCCCCCTCTCCACTCCCTCCCCCCTTGCCTGGCCCCCTTGCCCCCATATTACTTGACCTTCCTCCCTCCTCCCTTTCCTTCCTGCCACTGCCCTGCCCTGCCCTGCCCTCCGTTCCCCTGCCCTCCGCTCCCCTGCCCTCCCCTCCGCTCCATCCCCCCACTCCCTCCTGACAGAATTGAGTATGTGGAAAGATCGAGGAGAGGAATTAGCTAACGGAGGAAACTTTGAATTCCTCGTGGGGAAGCGGGGGGAGGTCGGGGGATGTTTGAGATCTGGACTAGTCACGTGCTTTATGTCACGTGTCTGTGACGACATCTGGTGGGGTGCAAGATGCTGTCAAGTTTCTCGCCTCAGGCCGACAGGGGGCACCGCCAGTGATGAGTGCTCCATGCAGGTACTACTGAGCGATCCTGAACACACACCAGTCCACACACCAGTCCACGCACACACACACACCACTCCACACACACCACTCCACACACACATCTCACACACACACTACTCCACAGTGCAAGCACACTCCACACACACACACACACTCCACACACACCACTCCACTCCACACACACACACAACTCCACACACACTACTCCACACATACCGCACACATGCACACTCCACACACCACTCCACACACACCACTCCACACACACCACTCCACACACACCACACACACTCACACACACTACTCCACACACAAACCACACACAATCACACTCCACACACACCACTCCACACACACCACTCCACTCCACACACCACTCCACACACACACACCACTCCACTCCACACACACCACTCCACACACGCCACTCCACACACGCCACTCCACGCACACACGCACTCACACACACACTACTCCACACACTCCACACACACTATTCCACACACACACTACTCCACACACTCCACATACCACTCCACACACTACTCCACAAACACACTGCACACAAACATACTATGCACACAAACACACTCCACACACCACACACAACACTCAACACACACAGCACACTCACACTCCACACATACTACACCCCTCACACAACACACACACAACACTCCATGGACACACACGCACACCACACACACCACTCCACACACGCACCACACACCACCCACAAACCCCGCACACCACTCCACGCACACAACTTCATACATCATCATCATCATCATGATGTCGCTCGCGATGCGACAAAGACTGCTTTCATTACTTGACTGCCGCTCTCCATTTAGCTCTCTGCTGTGAGAGTGATGTCCATGAGTCGGTCACATTTCATGAAAGCTGCCTGCAAAAGTCTTGAAGTGCTGCTGGCTTTTGCAAGTTATCAGCGGCACTCTCTCAGGGAGCAAATAGAGGTTTCACACCGGCAAGAACATGTCCAGACAGGCGCAAAACTATTTGTCCCTGCAGTGGCTGGTCGGGAGATGTTGGGAGTTCCATACATCAACCGCCCTTGATGCTGCCACAGTGACATGGTTTTCTGTTCAGGGTTTGCTCCCTTAGCCTTCAGTTCTGTCAAGAACCTGTACCACAAGAGAGTGGTTTACAACTCTGCAGGGCAGGGGCATCAAACTCCCTGAGGTATTGCAACACCACTTCATACACACCACTTCATACACACCACTTCATACACACCACTTCATACACACCACTTCACTCGCCACACACATTGCACATACACCCCATGCACACACATGCACACCACACACACCACTCCACACTCGCACACATTCCACACTTCACCACACACACCCACATATCACTTCAACTGTTGTGCACATACATACGTACATACATACGTACGTACGTACATACGTACGTACATACGTACGTACATACGTACGTACGTACGTACGTACGTACGTACATACGTACGTACGTACATACATACATACGTACCTACATACACATTATTTTATTTGCTAGCACTCTACCAGACGGGATGGCCCAATGAGTTGAGCATCCGTCTCCTGTTTTGGTAGATCGTGGGATTTGAACCCACTGTAATCTATAGGCTAATCCCTTTAAAAGGGGGTCGCCAGATCTTTATAAATGGAACTGAGCTAGAATGAAATACAAGTTAACCATAACATACCAGAAAGTGTAGTAGAGGAAATGGTGTGGCGTAGGTTGAGTTCTGTAGTTGCCTGTCTATAATAGTGAAGTGGGCTATAGTGGGTATAGCACATAATATAATGGGGCTGTCACATTACAACGCGTCGTGCAAACGTACGGCGGCGTATGTGATTTTTTGCCGCTACGTCAGGATATATCTTTATGCATGCGTTAGGCGCAAGTTGGTATACGTCAATGTACGTTGACGTTCGTCGACATAGGCTAGGTAAAGGCTGCACATGCGAGAGGCACATTAGCCACACATTGTGCCAAACTTCTTTTTTTTTCAACATACGTTGCCACTACATCGGACCGACGCTACGCTTACGTCCACTACGTTTTGCTGACGTCCAACTTTTCCCCCTGTGCCAAAAAGTTTGACGCTTCTCGACGTATAAAAGTGATTGGCAGCACCCTTGCGAGATGCGTCGTAATGTGACAGGGCCTTAACACCGACATAAATCGTGGGGTCGTGGGTTCGAAGCCTGGTCGAGTCAAACCAATGACTTAAAAATTGATACTTGTCGCTTCCTAGCCTGGCGCTTGGCATTATTAGGATAGGACAAGGACTGGTTGGCTCAGTGTCAGGATAATGTGACTGAGTGGGATATCAGCTCATGGTGCTAGTGGCCTGGTCTTCCAGTGGGGCAGCACTATAAAGTTGCCATGAGTGCGCATTGTCACAAGTCGGTACCCGTTCTGATATGACCTTAGATGTTGCTAGGACGTAAAACAACAACAAACAACACCGACACACAAGCACCTGTTTTCATGTGGAAGGCCCAACGATGAATGGCAGCTCTTCCAGGCTTTTAATCTCTCCAGCACTCCTACAGACATGTCATTGAAGGTACATGAAGTTATTTATGGTACATGATGTTATTGAAGGTACATGATGTTATTGAAGGTACATGATGTCATTGATTCACAAAATGTTTTCATTTTACTCTATATGGCCACCATTTTGAGGTTCCGGGACAGTAGGGGTGAGTGAAGCTCGGGTGTACCCATCATTCCCACATCCCAGCTTACCACCAGGTTACGGCAACCTGACCAGACACGATTCTCTTATCTGATGCACTCCACACAGATTCAATGCAGATCCAATAAACATTAAACATGAAACATTAAACATGACAGTCTCCCATGGAGGCTGTGTGCGTCCCCCTATCAGTCTGCGAACGGCAATGAGTTACACATTGTTCTATCTATTAACTAAAACAAATGGGTACTTTAAATGTAATCTATTTTGCAATTTAACTATGTGTAGAAAGTCGTAATATTTTACACCATGAGTCAAGTCAAACCAATGACTTAAAAATTAATACTTCTCGCTTCCCAGTCAGGCACTCGTCATTATTAGGATAGGGAAAGGACTGGTTGGCTCAGTGTCAGGAAAATGGGACTAAGTGGGATATCTGGTCATGGTCTGCCAGTGGGGCAGCACTATAAAGTCACCATGAGTGCACACTGTCACACATCACTACCTGTCCTGACATGACCTTAGATGTTGCCAGGACGTAAAACTCCCAACCAACCAGTTTGCACTCTGAATAGTATCTTCAAAATTAATCAATTCTTATAAAAGTTAGTCTGAACTACAATGTGTATATGAGCCTGTCTCAAAAGGTGATAACATCATTTTCTTTTGTCCGGCATAATGAGCAAAAAAATGCACGGAAACGGTTACACTGAAAACACAATGACATTTGCTTCAAATCAATATGTATTCTATTGGGATTATGAAACGCCATGTACAAAACAAATCATTACCAAATGCATATGTTGATCGTTACAATGGACAAATTGTTGTCCCATTTTACTTATCCCCTTTTCAGACAGGCTCATATATATATATATGGGTCGTTCTCAGAAGTTGTGTACCAGTAGTGTGACATCAGTACCACAAAATCAAAATGCTGCCAAAGTCCTATAAACAAGTTTCCTCAATGTGTATGTCCTTTTGCATCTGAATAATTGAAAATAAACATATAGGTCAAATGATGCTCACACCCAATAAATAGCAGTATAGCATGGAAACCAATCTGACTCCAAAATCAAATATTTTCCACACAAAACTTGACATTTTTAGGACATTTCACATGCCACTTGCTTTATAAACAGTAGTAATAATAATTTGAAACCTCATTGCTATGGTTTTGTCTTATTTGTGAATATTAAAGAGAAAAGCAAGAAAATATTAGCAGAGTAACAGATACAAGTAACAAAGTGGAAACAACAATTTTACACAAATGTTCGGCTCAAATTTCAATGTTTAGGGGCAATTTCAGGATTTATCTTTTACTATACCATAACTGGGTCCATGCATAGTGTCAAATGGTGAAAATAGTTCCTGTACTGTATCTGTACTCAGTGTTTGATACAGAGTTTCATAGTACTTGCAAGTGGAAACGAAATGTTACGATGTTAATGACTCCAGAAAATGTTAACTATTTCATAATTTAATTTTTTTTTTTAGAAATAAATGTCTTCAACTTAATGAAGACATTGTATATGACCATTTGAACTGAAATGAGCTGTTGTTCAGAGGTTTTCATTAAGTTTGTGACACTTTATTTTCAACGCTGTTGAAAATGTCACAAATTAGTGATGTAATTTTCTATGTATTTAGCTACATCCATCCCAATAAGATACATAATACACAATATTAACATTTACTTTTGAACTAAAATATCTCCCACATTATTGGGCTAAATGATGAAATCTAAATATTGACACTCCAATAATGGGTTTCTTTGAAATATGCATTTCAAGTAGACTACCTCAAGTGGTACACAGTTTCTGAGAACGACCCATATATATATATATACATAATTGCACGTGACCCTATTCTCACGAGTGAACCAACCCCATTACTGTGGAACCGGAAGTGCAGTTGCGCGTTCCAAAATGAGGTCATTGCCACCCCCAGCTGAAATAACATGACATTAAATACGGGGTTCACTCTAATGGAGTCCGTTCTTACTGTTGAACTCTTTTCATTGTGAAGCGTTTTCTTTTGTTACAAAATGGGTTTTATTTGTTTTATTGAGTTTAAGAAAAAGAGAGGAAGAGATTTAACAAAATAAACCTCAACATTTACACGTTAAATAATGAGTTGGATTTTTTTTTTTAAATGCGGGATTTTAATTAAGAATGATGCGCGTCCTGGCAAGCGAGATAAGATTGGTTCAGGAAATTAGACTCGCGACACTTCAACACACAAAGAGACTTTCTTTTGTTTGTTTTTTATTCGTTAATGTTATTTTATTTAATAATTTAATAGAGTACAAGTTTCTTACCACTGAATAGCCATACCGGGCGCGGTGGCCGAATCGGTAGAGCGCGGGCCTCGCGTGCGGGAGATGGGGAGTTTGGTTCCCGGTCGAGTCAAACCAATGACTTAGAGAATTGATACTTGTCACTTCCTAGCCTGGCGCTGGGCATTAATAGGATAGGGCAAGTACTGGTTAGCTCAGTGTCAGGATAATGTGATTGAGTGGGATATGAAGTCATGGTGCTGGCAGCCTGATTTCTCACAGGGGCAGCACTATGAAGTTGCCATGCGTGCACACTGTCACAAGTTGCTAGCCGTCCTGATATGAACTTACCTGTTGCCAGGATATAAAACTCCAACAACCAACCAGCCAATTTGAAGGGCGTCCTTTTCGTCTTGGTGACTTTGTAGCTTTGTGGTGTTTTCTGTGTCCGACTTTTTACTGGATCGGACTCCTAATCTGAACGTCGGTGGTTCGATTCCCAGGGCTCCTCCCCCCGCCCCCCCCCCCCCACCTCTGCCAATTTGGATTTCCACCGCTGTGTATGACTTACAGCGTCATCAAAGGCCAGTTGTTCTCATACCATGTCTATGTAGTGTGGGAGGTTAAAAATCCCTTGCGTCGGTAAAAGTGTAGGCTCCGGCTTTCAATTGACAAACTGTCTAATGGTGAAAACAACTCTATTCAGATGTATCCATGATAGGCCGGATAAAGGACAAAAAAAAAAAAGAGTGGTGGGGAGCTGTGACTTTCTAAAAGGTTGCAGAGGAGTGGGGGGGGGGGGTGTTACAGCATTTTCTTGAACACAAATTTTCAAATTTTCACAAATAAAAACACATGCCTCTATTTGATCGTAGATATCAAATGTGGATGCTGGTGCACTCATTAACTTATAAGTGCACATACGGTATATACAATAAGTTGATTATTATAATAGGCTTTACCTTAGTTTAAAGTAAATTATATTTTAAAGAGCTAACTTTGATATTTGAAGTGAAAGCGTGCCAGATTAATTTTGGTGTGCACACTGAAATGCTGGACATTGACTTCATTGAGCCATATTGTTAATAATTTTGGAGCATAGCAGAGAATCACTAAACTGCAAGAAATGACTTTTCTCTGTGAATATAACGTTTGTTGTTGACATGACGTTAAACGATCACCAATCAATCAATCAGTTTGTGGGAAAGCGATTCGAAATGCACTCACCCAAAGGTAACTAACCGTAACTAGGCCATTCGTGGTGGATCAGGAACATTCAGACGAAAGTACCCTCCCCATCTTCAGGCTTGATGTTGCCAATCTACTCTGGTGTCAAAGCCACCAGGGGGCAGCCCACTGACCTTCGACACATGACCTCTGACCTCGTTGATAGCCTCCCCCCTATATTGCTTTAGCTGGCCACTGATTCGGGCCTTGCCTGGGCTAATATGCTAATAGTAATAGTAACTAATGGCCCTGTCACATTATGATGCATCTCACCAGTGCACCATCAATGCGTAAAATCACTTTTTTACGTCGATGCGTCAAACTTTTCGGCTTGGGGGGCAAGGTTGGACATATACATACTGTATACACAGCCTATGGCCAATGTATGACCAACGTATGGCTAACATACCTCCATGCGAAAAATGCTCAAACTACGCTCACAGTACGTTCACAGAACGCCGGTGAATGTTATATACATTATTCAATCGCCAGAACTCCGCGTCATACTTTACATATGTCAAGGCATGCTGGAGAAACACTAAACGTACGTTAGATGTACGTCAGGTGTATGTTATCCATACTTTGTCAGTACGCGGACTGTACGTTCCCACTGCCTTTAAAGTAGGGCAACGTAATGAACAACGTTTGACTAAAATATGTCTAACATACATCGACGTACGCTTAATGTATACATAACGTATGGCGGACGTAAAATCGACACGTAGTAGTACGTCGACAGACAGACAGTTGTCAGAACAGACCTGGGGAGAGTAGTGGTATCCGGGGCTCTGACGGCCGAGTTCCGTAGATATTACATGGGTACAGATGATGGATAACTGGTGTTTTCCCGAGGTACTAGCCTCGGATAGTCATGGGTCAGGGCCCTCCCACCCTACCCTCCTACCCTACCCTCCCACCCTACCCTCCCACCCTACCCTCCCACCCTACCCTCCCACCCTACCCTCCCACCCTACACTCCCACACTACCCTACCACCCTACCCTACCACCCTACCCTACCACGACTATCATGTTTCGCTAGAACCAAATCGAAAACACAATAAGTATCCATACAAAAGTTAAAATAATTTTGTATCCTAAAAAGTATGTAAAAGATTGCTGGACCCGGATGTGCTTCCTTCTCCCTGACCCATGACTATCCAAGGCTAGTACCTCGGGAAAACACCCTTTATCCATCATCTGTACCCAGGTAAGGTTTGTATAGCTATACTGTATATATATGCTCAACACATCATATATACATCTGAGTCGCTGGCCAAATCGGTAGCGTGTAGGCTTCCTGTGCGGAAGGTTGGGAATTCAAATCCCAGCCGAGTCAAACCAATGACTTATAAAAGTGATTGATACTTGTCGCTACCTAGCCCGGTGCTTGGCATTAATAGAGTAGAAGGACTGGTTAGCACAGTATCAGGACAATGTGACTGGGATATCATACCATGGTGCCCGTGGCATGGTATTTAACTGGGGCAGTACTATTAAGACATAAGGAATTCTCACATGGAACGCAAAGGGGGTGGGGGGTGGGGGGTGGGGGGAAAGATGATGTAGGAAGACATTTCTTCAACTTGGGCAACCCCCAATAGCCAATGTTTATTTTTTTGTGCTGGGGGTCGCTAAACAAACAAATAAACAAATTCTTCAACTCGACATGGTCAGTGAAATGTTGGTAAACCGGAGATATAATGAAGCAACGGTGTCTTTGTTGGGGGCTTGCGAGGTGGGGTGGGGGGAGGGGTCGGGGGGGGGGGGGTCAAGGGGGGGGAACGTCAGGGGCGCGGTGATGGACGAGGTTTATATGAGGGATTTAGGCGAGGTTTGAGCCTCGCAATAGCTGCCTCGTTTCAGTTTTGCGCAAATTGATCTGTAATGCCGTGTGTGGTCAATGAATAAATGTCGTCTGCTGTCACTGTCGTGGTTATTATGCATTCAGCGGTCATATCGTAACCCTATCGGCGACTTTCAATGACAACAATCTGGATAGATGTCGTGGCCAGACGACTTTTAAATTTTTTTTGGTGGAAGCAGACGACAAACTTTCTTGCATGCATAAGCCATTCCGGGCGCATAGATCTCACAGACGGATCGGGGCTAAGAAGTGACACGAAGCTCCGTCTGGTGGCGGTAGAATTGTGTGCGCATGCGCATATTGGCGTGTTAGAACCCGCGCCCCTAGCGGTGGCTGCGCGCATTATGAGTGACGCGGTGTGACGTATAATGGGTGCACTAATCACGTGTTAGTGACAGGCTAACACTTTTACCATTCTAATGCAAGGATCAGTGTTTTTGGAAGTGTACAATTGCCGGAAGTCCTTGAAATATCTGAGATTATGAATGCCGTCGATTGTGTTGAGGTCAGGATGTGTACTCTGTGCTCTACACGGGTGTTTAAATCAATACATGTAAAATGGGGATCATGTTAACCTCATTTACAACCAAAGAGGATTAGTTGATGTCATTAGAATGTGTAGTGTGTAGCTAGATTATTTTGATGTCCCAGATCATTGTGAACGGGCGCGGTGGCCGAATCGGTAGAGTGCGGGCCTCACGTGCGGGAGATCAGGAGTTTGGTTCCCAGTCGAGTCAAACCAATGACTTAAAAAATACTTATTGCTTCCTAGCCTGGCGCTAGGCATTAATATGATAGTGCAACGACTGGTTAGCTCAGTGTCACATCAAATGTTCAAAGCCAAACCAATTATCTAGATTTTATTTTACATATCTAACTTAGATACTGATGCACTTATTAAGCATTTGTTTCTGCATAGAAGGCAATACTGAGTCAATTTAACAGAACCTGTTACTGCAGAAGTCTATAGTGTCAGAGTTTTGGCAAGCTTGCCAAAACTAATTTTCCATGTTTGCACTCAAAATATTTCAAAAGTTTACCATTTAAAATAAAAGTAACTTTGAACTAATGTAAAGTATAGACTAATGATCAATTATCTCAGAAGAAATACAGAAATTCAAAACCATCGGACTATGCAACTTTAATGTGACTGAGTGGGATATCAGGTCATGGTGCCAGCGGCCTGATTTCCCAGTGGGGCAGCACCATAAAGTCACGATGAGTGCGCACTGTCACAAGTCGGTACCTGTACTGATATGACCTTAGATGTTGCCAGGATGTAAAACACAAACAATCGACCATCCCAGATCATTGTTCTTTGAGGGTGTTTCTGAAGGGGTAGTTTTAGAACGCTATTAATATTTGATTTCTTTTTGAATCGCTAGTTACTGTCATGGCCTATTACACCGTGGTCCCTGACTGACCTACTTGGCATCTGTTCCAGGTGAGTTGCTCATCACATTATCTACATACCCAACAAGTGTGAGGTAAGTAGAGGCAGCAGCAATGTGTGACTGAGCTGCAGTCTGTCGTCCACAGTGAATCATCTCCTGTCGGCCATGTGTATGTACCCTGAAGATGCCAGCACGTGCGCCATGTCATTGTAAGTGTAGACGCAATAGGGATATCCTACACCTAAATTTCCTATTTTCAGCAGATTTCAAGGTCATGGGTCATTTCCTGCCCATATGCTTAGCAGAACACGTGCGCCATGTCATTGCAAGTGTAGACGCAATAGGGATATCCTACACCTAAATTTCCTATTTTCAGCAGATTTCAAGGTCATGGGTCATTTCCTGCCCATATGCTTAGCAGAACATGTGCGCCATGTCATTGCAAGTTTAGACGCAATAGGCATATCCTACACCTAAATTTCCTATTTTCAGCAGATTCCAAGGTCATGAGTCATTTCCTCCTCATATGCTTACCAGAACAATGCCACACTGAGGTGAGGGTATCCCTTCCCTTTCCTTATGTAGTGGAAGTTGTCATTGGGCCTGGAACACCAGTGCATCAGTACTGCCATGTTATTCACAGGAATGCAACCACTTGAGAGAGAAAAAAAACGGGGGTAAAACCGAGAAACTTGAGAACTTGACTTGAAATCAGATTTCCCATTCCCCCTCCCCCTTTCACCCAACGAGTCGAATCTCATCCCTGACACTTGACAGTGCCAGTTAATTTGTTTTTGTATTAACTTTGTGTAACATTAAGAGGGTGGTGGTAGTGGGGGGGGGGGGTGTTCAGAATCATATAAGACAAAAGAAAAACAAATGTATGCCTAAATATAACATCAATATGTGGACTGGTTGAGGATATTGAGGGCTTCCATTGGGAGCCTGCCCTGCCATGTGGCCCGAAGATGAGGACCAGCAATGACCACAGGTGTGGGCGGACCAAGGGGAAATCTCTCACGATCCTTTGCCACCGTAACACACCAGGTGCCGGTCAATTTACACCCTCCCTCCCCCCCCCCTTCTCCCCCTCTCCCCCCTCCTCTCCCCACTCTCTGCCTCCCTCTCCCCCCTCTCCCCACTCTCCCCCTCTCCCTCTCCCGCTCCCTCCCACTTCATCTTCCTCTTCCTCTTCCTCTCCCTCTTCCTCGCCCTCCCTTTCTCCTCTCCCGCTCCCCTCCCGCCTCCCCTCCTCCTCCCCCCCCCCCCTTCCAGCTACCACTTCCCTCCTGGCGCTTGGCCAATACCTGAACGACTGGCCTGGCTAATACAGGCTCCCGTTGGGAATGAGCAGAATAACAAACAAAACCTAACCCATTAGACACAGCATTTATCTCTCCCCCTCTCCGCTCCCCGCTCTCCCCTCTCCTGTCTCCTCTCTCCTCTCTCCCCTCCTCCCTCCTCTCCTCACCTTCCTCTGCCCTCCCCTTCATCTGCCCTCCCCTTCCTCTGCCCTCCCCTCCCCCCTCCCCCTTCCCCTCCCCTCTCCTCTCCTCTCCACCCCCTCCCCGCCTACCCTGCCCTCCCTCCCTTCCCCTCGCCTCGCCTCCCCTCCCCACCCCTCCACTCCACTCCCCTCCCCTCCTCTCCCCCTCCTCCTCTCCTCCTCCCCTCCCTCCTCTCCCCCTCCTCCTCCCCTCCCCCTCCCCCCCCTCCCCTCCCCTCCCCCACCCTCCCCACCTCCACCTCTCCCCCCGCCCCCCTCCTGACCTGCCTTCCTATGCCCGCCCTCCCCCCCATCCTCCCTTTCTCTCCCCCTCCTCTCCCTTCCTCCTAATCTCCTCCTCTCATCTCCCCCACCCCTCTTCTGTCTCCTCTTTCTTCTCCCTTTTTCTCTTCCCTCCTACAATCCCCTGCCTCCTGCCCTATCCCCCCCCCCCCTCTCCCCCCTCTCGTCCTCCCTCCCCTCTCCCCTCCTTCCCGCAGTATCTCCTTTACCCTCTTCTTTCCAGCACCGCCTCCCAATCCCTTCACCTCCCCTCTCTTCACCTCTCTTCACCTCTCTTCATCTCTCTTCCCTATCGTCCTTCTCTTCTCTTGATCCTTCCATTCGTCTCCCCCCGCCCCTTACCCACTCCCTCCCCCTCCTTCCCACCCTCCCTCCCTCCCTCCCTCCCCTCCCTCCCCCCCTCTCTCCCTCCTCCCTCCCTCCCCCCTCCTCTCTCCTCCCTCCCCCCCCTCCCTCTCTCCCTTCCTTCCTCCCTTGCATAATAAAATCGGCATGCAGCCGCAAAACCACGACTGCATTTCTATAAAATGTAATCACCATTTGAACCGGGAGAAGATGACGTATATCTGTGAATGGACGTCAGGTGGAAAGCAGACGACATTTTTCTTCTCCCCAAATTCCCCCCCCCACCCCGTCCCTACCCGCCTTCATATGGTGTGGTTTAGTTATTGTGCAGCGCGCATATAAAGTTGTCACCGGGACTGAATGTTTACATTGGATCTCAACCCCTAAGCCTCGGTTTGGCTGACGGGCGGGCGCGTATCAGGCGCCCCCACGCGGATGTTATTTGAACTGACGGGCGAATTAAGGGCCCTCCTTAGACCTCAGGCGGCGTCTTTTGTCAGGGAAAAGGCTGGGAGAGACTCTGAGACGGGGATAACCGACTTAGAGGTGTGTGGGGGGGGGGGGGGGGGGTGGGGGGGGGGGGGGGGGGGTCAGGGGGGGGGGGTCAAGGGGGGGGGGGTCAGGGGGGGGGGCTGCTCCGGACCTGCTCAGGGCTGGGTATGTGAGGCGAGCAGCTCAGGAGCTGCCGAGAGGAGGGCAATATAGGCCGGCTTCTCGGAGTAGGAGACGGGGAGGGGCGGTACAGGAGGGGGGGGGGGAGGGATTCTGTAGGCGCCGGGAGCCCATTTCAACTACTCCCAGAATGCATTGCAATCAGCGTGCCGTGTGCAAAATGAGAATAATCTCACAAAGTTAACATTCTGACAGGCTGCAGTTCCGTTTACAGCATATTCATCGCGAATGTTTAAATTTGCTGAGTTGCAGTTAAACCATAATTGACTATTACTAGTATTAGTATTAAACCCCTCCCCCCTCCCCCCCCCCCCCAAACAAAGACATACACCACACAATAATAATCAAAAGAAAACAAGCAAGCAAAGAAATAGTCACAACCAACGCCACCCCCCCCCCATCCTAACCCCATACTGAATACAACTAAATCACACACAAATGGGAAATATTTCGTAGCAGAGTGATTGACTTCAGAGTCACGTGACTGACCCCTTAAACTTTAAACCTGTCACCGGCTATACTAGATATGAATGTGTAAATGTGGGCCGGTCAAGAAGGGTCCGACCGGAAGTGCGCAGGTGGGCTGCGCATGCGTCGTTCTAGAAGCGGCAGAAATCGGGTATTCAGGACAGCAGGTCAGTGGAAATCTCCACAAGCAGTTCGTCAAGTAGCCCAGGCCGAATTCGCATTCACCTGGGTCACTCGGCCAGTTCGGGCACATGGAGCTGCTCCTGCTGCTGCTGCTGCTGCTTCTTTGTTTCCTTCTTCTTCTTCTTCTTCTTCTTCTTCTTCTCCTTCTCCTCCTCCTCCGCCTCGTACTTCTCATTCTTCTCCATGTTCTTCTCATTCTCCTCATTCTTCTCCATTTACTTCTCATTCTTCTTCCCATTCTTCAAGTTCTTCTCGTTCTTCTTCCCATTCTTCGAGTTCTTCTCTCTCATTTTTCTCATTCTTCACGTTGTTGTTCTCTGGCCGGAAGACCAGTCCTCTGGCGCTGACAAAAGACATTATTCGCTGAATAAAATCTTTTAGTAAAAAAATTAAATTATTATTCTAATTTGTCTTTTCCTCCATCTTCTCATTCTCATTCTATTCCCTTTCTTTCTTCCTCTTCTCTTCTATTTTTCTCTCTTCTCTTCTTTCTTCTCTTCTTATAATTCGTCTTCTTTCTCCTCCTTTTGCTTCTTCTGCATTAACAATTTTTTTTGTAGTCATTATCATCATATTATTTTTTTCTGTAATTAAATGATTATTTTTCATGCATGTATATTAGACAATTCTGGAGTTAGAAATGTCTCATTTGAAAGCAGCGCCTTATGCGCCACCGCATCTTGTATGTGGCCTGGGTTAAAGCCACCCACACACCCACACCTATAGCCGGGGTGGGGGTGTGGGGGTGGGTTCTTCTGAGTGGTTCACACACTGCTGAATGGTTGCGTAAAGCCAGCCCGCCGCGCGTTGACACAAACCGGAAGTGGTGGCAGCGTGCAGCAGTTGGACGCTGCCACCAGGTCTGTTGGCGGCTCGTCACGTATTCAGCCACGAGCAGCCAGTTCTGGAACATTAGGTGGACGGAAACTTAACTTGTGTGGCAACACATGACATTCTAGCCGAGGCAAGCCAATGACTTGGGCATTTATACTTGGAATTACCTAAGCCTGGTGATTGGCATTCGTAGGATAGGGCAAGGAGCAGTGGGATGAGGAGGATCAATTGTCCGTGATTGAAATTTCGCCTGCTTAATCAACTAATTAATATAACAACCTCTCCCCCCCCCCCCTCCCACGTCCTCGCATAAAAAGAAGAATGCTGCGGTAGTATTACTACTAGCAGTAGCAGTAGCAGCAGCAGCAGTAGCAGCAGCAGGTGCAGTAGCAGCAGCAGCAACAGTAGCTGCAGTAGCAGCAGTAGCAGTAGAAGTAGCAGCAGCAGCAGTAACAGCAGATGCAGTAGCAGCAGCAGAAGCAGTGGCAGCAGCAGGTGCAGTAGCAGCAGCAGAAGCAGCAGCAGCAGGTGCAGTAGCAGTAGTAGCAGGTGCAGCAGCAGAAGCAGCAGCAGCAGGTGCAGTAGCAGTAGTAGCAGGTGCAGTAGCAGCAGAAGCAGCAGTAGCAGTAGCACCAGGTGCAGTAGCAGTAACACCAGGTGCAGTAGCAGTAGCAGAAGCAGGTGCAGTAGCAGTAGTAGCAGCAGCAGCAAGAGTAGCTGCAGTAGCAGCAGCAGCAGCAGAAGCAGCAGCAGCAGTAGCAGCAACAGTAGCAGCAGCAGAAGCAGTAGTAGCAGCAACAGCAGAAGCAGTAGCAGCAGCAGGTGCAGTAGCAGCAGCGGTAGGTTCAGGTGCAGTAGCAGCAGCAGTAGCAGTAGCAGCAGCAGGTGCAGTAGTAGTACTAATACTCAGGGATGAAAGATCTCCGCGATTCCGCGGATTTCCGCGATTTTTCAATCCCACAGCACCATCAGCGTATACTAATATGTGGTGCAGACTCTGTAGCACTCCCAGCGTATACTACTAATAAATGCTCCAAGCGCCGCAGCACTATCAGCGTACACTACTAATACATGCTTCAAACGGCGCAGTACTATCAGCGTATACCAATATATATGAAACCTGACTTCCAGGAATTTTCCACGATTCCCTGACAATGCTAAACCTATGGGAGAATATTAGCATTTCCGCTTTTTTTCCCGGAGACCACTTTCATCCCTGAATACTAATAGTAATAATGTTAGTAACACTAGTGGTAGTACTAGCAGGGACAGAAAATCGCCCAGAAACCTAACTTGAATGGACAGTAGGAGTAACAGAAGTAGTAATAATTCCACTAGTAGTACTATTAGTAGTAAGTACTGCTAGTGATATTAATATTTGTAGTGCTAGTAGTAGTTCTATGATTAGAAATAATTAGTAGTTTTAGTACTATTGCTAGTAACTACTATTACCTGAAATACTGCTATTCGAGCTAGTAGCATTAATTGTGGGGGCTTTGCATCCTAACAACAATTAAGATCATATCAGAACAGGTATTGAGTTGCGTGAGCATGCAGTCATGGCGTCTTTTATAGTGCTGCTCCGCTGGGAGACACTGCCCTGATAACCCACTTAGTCATGTTATCCTCATACTGAGTTAAGCAGTCCTTGCCCTATCCTAACAATGTCAAGTGCCAGACTAGGTGGCGACAAGTATCAATTTGGTAAATCATTGCTTTCACTTCGATGGCATTCGAACACCCGACCTTCCACACAGGAAGCCGGTGCTTTTACCGATTTATGCCACTGCGTTCAGTGTGGGACAGTTGGTGCAGTTATACACAGCTATTCCAGTATACAGTATAACCCCGTTAAACCAAACTTGAAGGGACCCTAGAAATGTGTTTGGATTAACCGATCATTGGTTTAACCGAGCTTTGGCTTTGACTTTGACTTTGAGTAAGCGTTTATTGCACATGTAATATACAATGTATGTGGACACTTTGATTATTGTTTTTTATGTATTTAAAGTATAACTCTGTTAAACCAAGCTCGGTTAATCCAAACTTTTTTCCGGCGGCCTGGCAAAATACTACCATTTAATATCAAAAAAGTTGGTGGGGTCTTAGATCACCTTATAACCATGTAAAAGTTTGGTTTAACTGTACCAGAAGTGGCCTGGGGTCTGACAATTTTGTTTGGATTAACCAATAATTTGGATTAACCGACTTTGGTTTAACCAACTTTTTTATATGATAGATGGTAGTATTTTGCCAGGCCGCCGAGAAAAGTTAACCGTTTGGTTTAAACCGAGCTTGGTTTAGCGGGGTTATACTGTATAGACTGTAAACCCCTGGCTCATTACCCGGTCTTTATGAGAATCACAGTGCTGTTACTTTATTTAGTACGTGTACACGGCTATTACTATTAGGGTATGCCTGGAGGCGACGTGATAATAGCACAGGCAATGCAGCCAAACACCATCAACTGCACATTTGAGACAGACACTAAGTTAATAACCTGAGCGCCACCGTGATTTATTCTATGCTTCTGGTAAGGAAAGCCATTGCGCATACTTGTTGGATGATAAAAAGAATGGTAAATGATGAAGCGCTGCTCTATTTGATCGCTGGAAGTTAGCTGAAGATAATTAAATTTCCATATCATGACCATAGATCTAGATCGTGCTGTGTAAGCTTGCCTATTGGGTGTGATTAAAGAGTATCTATATATATATATATATATATATTTTACCTCGGTACTACGCCTCTGGCTACTCGTAGTCCAGGAAGGAGGAAGCATGTCCGGGTCCAGCAATTAGCATAATCTACTCACAACGGGAGGACGTTTGTTGAGTAGCTCCGGCAGTTTTCTACATAACTACTAACCCGACCAGGTTAGTATCATTTTTGAATGGATACATTGGTTTAGTTCATGTTAGCATTCACATACATCATGTTTTTAAAACTTTGGATTGAATATTAACTGATTTACAGGTTAATTACGATGTGTAGTAACGTCGTTAGAACAATGAAGCCATTGTTCTTTGTAATGCCGCCCATTGCCGAACGGAGAGATGTTTGGCAGGAGCCACTTACATGGGTGTTGCAGTCTGCGGTTTATCTATTCACAAATAGTACGGTCACAGCAATGCACCTTGAGGTTTGTCTTTAAATTTATGGATGTATTTAATATATAAAGATGTAACTTTCTTAATATTAAAACCAGACGGGATGGCCGAATGAGTTAGAGCATCCGTCTCCCGTGATGGTAGATCGTGGGGTCGTGGGTTCGAACCCTGGTCGAGTCAAACCAATGACTTAAAAATTGATACTTGTTGCTTCCTAGCCAGGCGCTCAGCATTATTAGGACAGGGCAAGGACTGGTGTGCTCAGTGTCAGGATAATGTGACTGAGTGGGATACCAGGTCATGGTGCCGGCGGCCTGGTTTCCCAGTGGGACAGCACTATGAAGTCACCATGAGTGCGCCCTGTCACAAGTTAGTACCCGTCCTGATATGACCTTAGATGTTGCTAGGACGTAAAACAGCAACAAACAAGCAAACAATCTTAATATTAATCACACAAACATTAATCATTGCTCATGGACACAGCTGACTCAGAGCCATGAGTGGGTTAATCAAGGCTTTTATTCGGTCGCTGCCCGCCAAGCAGCATGTACATTGACTGTGTATCATCAGGCAAGAAGCGAACGAGCGAATACGCCGATATATTGGGGAAATGAAATGTGACGAGGGCATATGAATCATGTGAACAATTTAACAAATAGCAATAGTTAATGATGAACATATGAGATAACAGTAGAGGGTAAATTATCAGAAATGTGACATTTAAGTAGGTGTGATCTGTCAGTTGCATGGGTGTCAGTTGTTCGTTAGACGGTATTCTTTATTTTTAACTTTTTACTTTAAATGCTTGATTGTTTTTCGGTTTTATTGATTGTTGTGAGCGCAATCAACTGGAGGTATGGGTGGGTAAAGTTGGAGGTGGGAACTGATCAGTGCGGGAGTTTGAAGACGACTGACCAGCTTCGGTGGCTCGGGAGGCGCCAGGATAGTGCTGCGCCGTGATTGGCTGGCAGGACCGGGGGACATTCTTCTCGTTCTTCTCGTTCTTCTTCTCGTTCTTCTCATTCTTCTCATTCTTCTTTCTCATTCTTCTCATTCTTCACGTTGTTGTTATTATTATTCTATATCAGAGGGGAGCTGTCATTGGTCAGTGGGGGGCGGGGGGGGGGGGGGACGGGCTTCCCTCCCCCCACCGCCGGCGGGGGGTGGGGTGGGGTGCGAGACCCTGTTGCGCGTCAGTCCCCCCTTCCTGCCCCCATCCCTCACCACCACAGCGGTGGCAGGGGGAGGGGGGGGGGGGCTTCGGCAATGACACCGAATGAGCGAACTCGCTCATTCAAGACATTGTACCATATTGATATTCATTGATGTAATAAAAGGTGACTGTATGGTGCTGTGATGTCATTGTGGCCTGCAGCATTGCGATTTTCCAAAGTTAAGATAACTTTGACTTAAAATAACCGCAACCGCTTGCGGTGAACAAAAAACCATACGGTTACCATATGGCGACCATAACCCACCGTGCGGTCACCATACGGTCTGACCGATGTGGCGAGTTATGGTTGCCGCAAGCACACTGTAACGCATTTGTGACCGAGGCATTAGTAGGATATGGCAAGGACTGGTTAGCTCAGTATCCGGATAATATGACTGAGTGTGATATTGTGGCATGGTGCCGGTGGCCTGATCTCCCAGCGGGGCAGCATTATAAAGTCACCAGATGTACATATTTATTACACACAAATATGTATGTGCTATATAATCCACTATGCAAATGTAAATAACTGATTTGTTTATTTTGAGATGTATTTCTGTGTAGTTTATTATGTGAATATAAATAACTTATCCATTACAAGACTAATTGCCGTTCATATATACAATTCATATATATAATTCATTATGTAAATATAAATAAATAACTTGTCGATCCTGAGACCAATTACCTTTTATATATCCCTTGTAATTTATTATGTGAATATAAATAAATAAGATGTCCACTCTGAGTGAATATATCTTGCCCATTCTGAGACTAATTGCGTATCAATTACGTGACCCTGATATATGTTTAGTAGTCCAATATGCTAATGTACATAATTAACTTAGATATTTCGAGACTAATATATGTAATTGTAATTTAGGCTCAAATGTAGTAAGTGTTATCACGTTTATTAATAACTTTTTTTTTCTTTCTTCTCTTCCAAGTTTGAGCAAATTTTATTTCAGTAGAATCTAGCCCATATATAAAAATCCACGTGCCGTTTTACGCAATAGCAAACCACAGTGAGAGAAAACAGCGCTATCGGACCGGAAGCGGGACCGGGAGCTGGACATGAGTGGGGCCGGGAGAGGGACCGGGAGCTGGACATGGATTAGGACCGGGAGAGGAACTGGGAGAGGGACAGGGAGAGGGACCGGGAGCTGGACATGAGTGGGGCCGGGAGAGGGACCAGGAGCTGGACATGGAGTAGGACCGGGAGAGGGACTGGGAGAGGGACAGGGAGTGGGACCGGGAGAGGGACAGGGAGTGGGACCGGGAGAGGGACCGGGAGCTGGACATGAGTGGGGCCGGGAGAGGGACCGGGAGCTGGACATGGAGTAGGACCGGGAGCTGGACATGGAGTGGCACCGGGAGCTGGACATGGAGTGGCACCGGGAGCTGGACATGGAGTGGCACCTGGAGCTGGACAGGGAGAGGGACCGGGAGCTGGACAGGGAGTGGGGCCGGGAACTGGATTGGGAGAGGGACTGGGAGATGGACCGGGGGAGGGACAGGGAGTGGACCGGAAGCTGGGCAGGGAGTGGGACCGGGAGAAGGGCCGGGAGAGTGACTGGGAGAGGGACAGGGAGTGGGACCGGGAGAGGGACCGGGAGCTGGACATGAGTGGGGCCGGGAGAGGGACCGGGAGCTGGACATGGAGTAGGACCGGGAGCTGGACATGGAGTGGCACCGGGAGCTGGACATGGAGTGGCACCGGGAGCTGGACAGGGAGAGGGACCGGGAGCTGGACAGGGAGTGGGGCCGGGAACTGGATTGGGAGAGGGACTGGGAGATGGACCGGGGGAGGGACAGGGAGTGGACCGGAAGCTGGGCAGGGAGTGGGACCGGGAGAAGGGCCGGGAGAGGGACCTTGAAGAATAAACACTATTGTTACTACATGCCGTAAAGCAGCCATCAATCAATCAATCAATCAATCAATCACTTGAAGAGAGTGCAGTATGTGTAAATAGCCATAGCGAAGTCATGCGTTGTATCAACAATTGACTTATTTATTGAGCAGTAGAAATGCTCGGTGAATTAGGAGGAGTGCGAGGGAGGGGGGCGTATGAGGGGAGAAAGGCGGTGTTTAATTGCAACACAATCAGTGCAATGTAATCTAATGCGTATAAAATATCGGCTTCAATTTGCGTGCGGAGATTGCGGATGACTGCTGCGTGCAGGAATGTAAATACACCGGTGTCGGGAGGGTATGACGCGGCAACAGCGACGTGCGCATGCGCAGCAGCGACTCTAGCTCGCCTGTCAATTTCCGGTAAGAATGTTGCGAGTTGTTTTCGGTGTTTAGATGGCGTCTGCAGTGTGAGGCTGTGGATCCTTCCAACAGACCTCACATTTTGAAATGGTGGTTCTGAAGTTCATGAGGAAATGTGAACTATCAACCGGTCCTCGGGAATTTTGTTTGTTCAGAGTTTGTTTGGGTGTCAATCGATGTGGAGTTCTAGTCGTGTTGGTGGTGGTGTGGGTGAGGTGGGTGGTGTAGGTGGGTGGTGGTGCTAGTGCTGGTATAGGCCTGGGTTGCTCTAGATAAAAGATTCACCTCGTACAGGGATGAAAACCAACCCATTAGAAAAACTGGCGAATAATTTTGAAATGCTGGGGAAATTAACTGAGCGAACATATTCTTAATTTAAGAAGCAAAATATATTCTTTATATATTAGTCTTCTTATTTACCCAATACTTTTAAGTTGGAAAATATAATAAAACATATAGATTAATATACTTTAAAGGTGAAATCGGCAGCGTTCTATTGCCACCATCTTGTCTTTTTGCATTCTCTCCCATTTCACCAGCTCTGTGCCGATATGGGTAGCCATTTGATACCGGAGTCATAGTTTCTACTTCCTGTTCCATACTAAAGCAGTGTTAGCCAGCTTTTATATAGGGTTTTGTGTTCACCCCTGTACTGCGAGTATGGAGTGAATCTTTTGTCTAGGGTTGCTCATGGTCGATGTGGTGGTATTGATAGGGGTTGTGGTGGTCATGGTAATTGTCATGGTGGTGGTGGTGGTGGTGGTGGTGGTGGTGGTGATTGTGTGTGAGGTAGTGGTATAGGCATGTGGTGGTGGTGGTTGTGGTGGTAGTAATGTTTGTATGGAGGTGTTGATGGTGATGGTGGAGGTGGTGGTAGTGGTGGTGGGTGAGCATGTGAAAGGGGGGGGGGAGGAGAGGTTGCTGGTAGTGGTATTGATGGCTTTGCTGCCAATCATATCAAAGTGATGGCCAGGAGACATACTTTAAGTTGTGAGGGATATGCCACCTGTGTAGGGCGCTGTCCGCCCAGTGCCTTGGGATATGGTTTTGAGTTAAAGCCATATATCTTCTAGATAATTATCTTAGGTTGGTCATTTTAATATATCCTTATATGACCTCAGATGTTGCCAGGACATAGAACTCCAACAAACAAACAAACAAACACCTCAGTTAATTTTAAGTGACTTTTAATTGCTAACAGTGGAGATATTTGAAGTGAAAACATGATCAAATTATTTGTTGGCATGCACAGCAAAAGGCTGGACACTGTAGGCCTAAGCAGTAATAGGTTCTATTGAATTGACTTGGTGTTGCTTTTTATGCAGTGACAAATGCTAAATACTCACCAAAGTACTGGGCATCATAGGCTTCAGCAGTGATAGGTTCCATTAGATTGACCTAGCATTCTTCCTATCTGGTAATTGTTTCATGAGTGCACCAATTTGACTCTGTGGGATTAAATCTAGGTAGATGTTTGGCTTAGCAAAGTTTCGGCTTTCATCAGACCGTGCAGCTTTTAATACTTCACTTGAGACAAATACCTGCCCCTCGCTATGGTGCGATTGACATCAGTAAAAATGTTGTTCTATAATTTGTTCACTTCCGCTATATACAGGGATGAAAGATCTCTGCGATTCCACAGATTTTCGGGATTTTTCAATCCCGCAGCACCATCAGTGTATATTAATATGTGGTGCAGACTCCACAGCACTATCAGTATCAGCGTATACGACTAATAAATGGTCCAAGTGCCGCAGCATTATCAGCATACACTACTTCAAACAGCGCAGCACTATCATCGTATACCAATATATATATGTAACCCGACTTCCTGGAATTTTCCGCTATTCCCTGACAATGCTAAACCTATGGGAGAATATCAGCATTTCCGCTTTTTTCCCCCCGAGACCACTTTCATCCCTGTATATACATGAGGTTCAAATTCAAGTAAATGCAGTCAAGTGAAACTCATGCCCATAATATCTCCCAAGAAGAAATACAACCTATAGGATTTCACATAATGATCGTTTCAGGTAACGTGTTGTTTCCCTGCTGGAAAACCAACAGAACCAAAATTGTGTTTCCCCTAAGTTTCTGGTTCCCGTCACGGATCCAAAAAGTCACTTCCGATGGGTTCCCATGAGCACTCGGCACAGAACCCAAAATGTGTTACCCATAAAATTTGAAGTCATATAGGTTGAAAATAATAATATAGATTGAAATAATATTTTGATTGATTCATTACTTTTGAATTGACTCGAAGCACATGAAATGCAGCGACGGTTCACCAATATATTCATAATTGGGCCCTCAATAAACAATTTTATTCGTTTTAGATAATAATTAAAAAAATAACCCTCACCCTAAAAAAAACAAAAAAAACAAAAACAAACACACAACCCCTTACTTTTGTTTGCAATGTGTTTGATCATATGTGGTTAACTTTGGAGACATTTGTTTGTTTGTTTGTTGTTGTTTTACGTCCTAGCAACATCTAAGGTAATATCAGGATGGGTACCGACATGTGACAGTGTGCACTCATGGCAACTTTATAGTGCTGCCCCACTGGAAGATGAGGCCACCAGCACCATGACCTGCTATCCCACTCAGTCACATTATCCTGACACTGAGCCAACCAGTCCTTGTCCTATCCTAATAATGCCGAGTGCCAGGCTAGGAAGCAACAAGTATCAATTTTTAAGTCATTATTTTGACTCGACCAGGGTTCAAATCCACGATCTACCAACATGGGAGATGGATGCTCTAACTCATTCGGCCATCCCGTCTGGTCCTGGAGACATTTGAAATAGAAACCTGCCACATTAATTTTCGCTTGCACATCAAGATTCTGACAGTATATGCTTCAACATTACCTGTCCAGCGTTGAGAACAAGCACCCTCACAGGAGCTTAAACGTTATGGGCAGAATAAAAAGCTTGTCAATAATATTTAAAAAAATTACCAGGTGGCATTAAATTCACTCCCTATCCCCTACGCAGCACACACGTTTAATAAGTGTGCACATATCTAAACTAGATATATAGAATCAAATCTAGGTAAGTGTTCTGTTTTAGAATACTTTATACTTTCATAGGCCTAAGCAGCTTTAATCATTTAAGGATGGGAGCGTCTGTGGGTTTCACACGCTTACAGTTTGGGTGCGCCTGAATGCATCTGCAATCGGGTAGCACTGTATTTCTGATGTGATCTACAAATTATCAGGAAAACATCTAGAAAAGCAATTCAACTACAAGTGCAGCAGGGCTGTAAGCATGTGAAACTTAAAGACGCTCCCCTCCTTAAAGGGTTAAGGCCTATTGTTAAAAAGTGTTCCCATTTAAGTATTGCTTCAGCTACCAACTTCCTTTTCGCCAAATGTTATTCCTAGTTAAGCTTCCGCCTAAGCATTCATAGTGTGAAAGGTAACCGGATGTGGGTTATGGGCAGTGTTTTACAACTGTTGGGGTGTTCCATTTTAACTGCATTGATGTATTGCTTTGGGCAGGTGTTTGTGTACTTATGGCCCTGTCACACTACGACGTAACGATGTCAACGTAGGGAGAACGTGAAAAACGTTGAATTTCTCGGCATAGTATGCAAATTTGGGCACAAGTTGAACGTGGATGCAGCGTAGTGGACGAGAGAGTAACGGCGGTAAAGCGTAGTGATGGCGTCATTCAACGAGAGAGGACAACGTAATTACGCTCAGGGAACATTATGTATGTTATTCCATTGCCAGAACTACGTTGCTTTACCTTACCTTATGTTACTTACGTCATGAAACGGTGGCAAAATGGTAAACGTACGTTGGACGTCCGTTAGGCGTCCGTTATCCCGGTGTTTCACTACGCGGACTGCACGTTCCCACTGGCTTTAATGTGGGTCAATGTAGTGCAACGTAGTTGAACGTAGTGACCAACGTTTTAATAACGTCTGTTTAACGTCATTGACGTTCGCCGAACGTGTACAGAACGTACGGCGAACGTAAACCCTTACGTTCAAGGTACGTCAAAAGTTTTGAACATGTCCAAAACCTCGATGTAACACGCCGTAACGTGACGTAGCTCGACGTCAGTCTAATGTCATTCTGACGTCATCATAACGTAACCCAACATACGTCAACGTAATGACGAAAAATTACCACGTTAGGCTCACGTTCGCTCGTTACGTCGTAGTGTGACAGAGGTATTAACTTACATTATTTTATATGGGGAGGTGTTGGTCAACCAACACCAGGGGCCATATGCATGGAGCAGTGTTAGCGGCGTGTGGTGTTATCGCTCTAACACAGGGTAGCTAACACCGGTTATCGGCGGCGTCGAGAACTATGTCAAGCCGTATGCATGGGCGCCTAAACGGTGAGTGTTAGCTAAATGTGAATGTATTTATAGATTTGGGAAATCCCTCGATTTGACAATATGAATAACGCCGCCAATGCTGCGGCTACATTAATATCGGTTCGAATTTAGGGTTAAATTGATAAGATTTCACTTATTGCGTATGTAATTCTGTTAAATATGACAGCATTTAATAGATTTGGGCGTAAGAAATTCCCGCCGATTCGGCGGCGACGGCGGCGGAGATTTGTTTACTTTACGTTCGTCGATTCGAAAATATAACTTTTAATATCACCGCCAATGCGGCTGCTGCGCTAATATCGCTTCGTTTTTAGGGTTAATTTGCTTAAATTTCACTTATTGGGTATGTAATTCTGTTAAATATGACAGCATTTAATAGATTTGGGCGTAAGAAATTCCCGCCGATTCGGCGGCGATGGCGGCGGCCATTTTTACTTGACGTCGCCAAGCGGCGACGGCGGCGGCCATTTGTTTACTTTACGTTCGTCGATTCGAAAATATAACTATTAATATCGCCGCCAATGCGGCTGCTGCGTTAATATCGCTTCGTTTTTAGGGTTAATTTGCTTAAATTTCACTTATTGCGTATGTAATTCTGTTAAATATGATAGCATTGAGTAGATTTGGGTTCCATCCTAGCACTAACACCGCTGTAAACCAGATATGATCGGAGTTAGAATTTCCGAGTTTAAACGCTCGGTGTTAGGCCTAACACTGCTCCATGCATACCAACTTGTCCGCGCTAAACCAGAAATCCCGTGATAAACGCGTTTTGCCTGCTAACACTGCTCCATGCATATGGCCCCAGTTGGGTCTGCTAACACCAGTGGGCTGGATTCACCTCACCAAGCAAGGAGGCACACATAGGTACAAATAGCTATGGGTTGGTTGATTGCCTCTGAGAGCTTAAGCCAATGTTTTTGTTGTTACATACATTGATTAAGTGACAGTATATAACAGTAGTGACAATAGTGGCAGTAGTGACAGTAGTGACCGTAGTGACAGTAGTATCTCGCCCCTCGTTTTTGAACTAGCATTTTAGCCGATTTGCAGGGTTTCTGTTGTACGCAAGGTCAATTTCAATCGCATACAATTGGTCTCCGTCATTCCTCTGCGCTTTGTCCTATTCTACTAATGCCAAGAACCAGGTTAGTTATAAATACAGCATACATTTCTAAGTCATCCGTTTGATTCGGCTGGAGTTTGAATCCCACGACTTGCCACACAAAAAGCAGGTGGCCAACTCATTCAGCCATCCCATCTGGTTAGGACTCAGAATAGCAGAAATGTTCAAGTCCTCCTCTAGGCATGTTGTTCCAAATGGGTGCTATGACTAGGATGGTGTACATGCTGAGTTCTGTGGTTGCTAAATATGCATATTCTTATATACAGTAAAACCTCTCTAAATCGACACACCATGGGACCAACTTTAAATGCCCCATTCAGGGAGGAGGTCGGTTTAAGGAGTTCTTTTTATAGTTACAATGGTACTGTATGGGCGATCGTTTGGGACCCAAATAAAGCAATCGATATAGGGGAGTGGTCATCTGTGGAGGTGGTCGTGTAGAGAGGTTTTACTGTATATATATATATATATATATCTGTTTAAGTAACTAACCCTACTATGTTTAGTCATCAGGGACATATGTTTATGGGTTCGATGTGACGCTAAAGTAACAAGCCTATATTGAAAGTTAGGGTTGGGAAGGACTTTCGCATAATTGCTGAGTGTGCAAACACACAGGGCCACAGCTTCTATTCCTCCTCAGGAACCAGCCGACTGTAACTTGCAATACACATACTTGGAATACACATACTTTATGGAATGGCCGACACTAATGCGCCATACAGATACTTTATGGCCCGACCGACTGTAATGCGGAATACACATACTTCATGGACTGGCCGACTGTAACGCGGAATACACATACTTTATGGACTGGCCGACTGTAATGCGGAATACACATACTTCATGGACTGGCCGACTGTAATGCGGAATACACATACTTCATGGACTGGCTGACTGTAATGCGGAATACACATACTTCATGGACTGGCCGACTGTAATGCGGAATACACATACTTTATGGACCGGCTGACTGTAACGTGGAACACAATACTTTATGGACTGGCCGACTGTAACACAGAATACACATACTTTATGGCCCGGCTGACTGTAACTAGGAATACACATACTTTATGGACCGGCCGACTGTAACGTGGAACAGAATACTTTATGGACTGGCCGACTGTAACACGGAATACACATACTTTATGGCCCGGCTGACTGTAACTAGGAATACACATACTTTATGGACCGGCTGACTGTAACACGGAATACACATACTTTATGGACCAGCTGACTGTAACTAGGAATACACATACTTTATGGACCGTCTGACTGTAATGCGGAATACACATACTTTATGGACCGCCCTACTGTAACACGGAATACACATACTTTATGGCCCGGCTGACTGTAACTAGGAATAGACATAATTTATGGACCAGCTGACTGTAACGCGGAATACACATACTTTATGGACCGGCCGACTGTAACGTGGAACACACATACTTTATGTACCGGTTCTGTGCATTGACAAAGAGATCGTGACAATAAATAAGCGCTGACTACTAGTAACAGTAGTGACAGCAGTAACAGTAGTGACAGTATATAACAGTAGTGACAATAGTGGCAGTAGTGACAATAGTGACCGTAGTGACAGTAGTGACAGTAGTATCTCGCCCCTCGTTTTTGAACTAGCATTTTAGCCGATTTGCAGGGTTTCTGTTGTCGTCTGATGCTGCTGCTTTTGTTTCTTTTGTTGCAGGCGATTGATTAATCTCGCTCAAATAAATTGTGTGTATTTGAGAGTGGTTTGTGCTTGCAGCTCTGTGTGGTGAGTCTGTCTGTGATTGTGTGTGTATTTGATTGTGTGTGGTGGGGAGGGGGGGTTTGTGTGTGTGTTTGGCCGCTAGGGGGCCGAGCAAAGTGGAGTATGTGCGCACTGCGCAGAATCAAAGCAATGCTGCGCATGCCCGGTGGGTAGGGCTCTCTCCACACAGTGCGACGCCGGTCTCCTGGGGTCTGTCCGCCATTTAGGGCCAAATTAATATTTGTTAGCGCCTGCGTAGAAGATCAAAGGCAACCTTCAGAACCCCTAACCAGGCCGATTGGACGCTCTCCAGCACACGCCACACGCCACACCCCACACGCCACGCCCATAGAACTGACGCTCTACGAAACTACCCACCAAATAACCGTGTTGTAGGCCTACTTTGTGGCCGTGTTCGTCTCCAGTGCAAACTTCTGTGTCTAATTTTGGCGCACGCGGACGTTGCCGCGGTTGTAGTGTATATATGGGTCACTCTCGTGAAAACTGGCCAGAAGTGTCACATGGAGAGCTAAGATCTAATATTTGAATTTTAAACATTTTCTGGTTGCAAATGAAAGTGGAAATCTCCCCTTTACATCTATGTAAAATATAAAGCCCCTGTCACACATCACCGGGTTGGAGGAGGCGGAAAGAAACCGAACAAAGTCCGTTCATCGTCCGGTCTGTGTCCGTACAAGTTTTGAACATGCGCAAAACTTGGAACGGATGCCGCTGGATTGACGTCTATGGTTCTTGTCCGGTTTGACTTCGTTTCGTCCGTTGGCTATCGGTTCATGTCCGTTTCATGTCCATTTCATGTCCATTCGTCCATAGGCCTTAGACCCGATATTGCAACATTTTGACACATTTTGATATTTATGACGCCCCGACTAGACCATTCTGTCCTTTGCTCAATCCGGTGATGTGTGACAAGGGTTTTAATTGATAAAGGCGTAGTCGATGATTAAGCTATGTCTTATGGCAGTGTAACATGTGTTGCTCAGACGTAACACCTGTTTAGGACACCACACAGTCTGCTTAATAAAAAATCTAAGCAGAATTAAATAATTTCATACTTAGAAGCATATTGAGCATGGCATAATAATTAATATACAGAAAGATGAGGTGCTTATATTGATATTTTTAAAAAGTAATTCCCAGCCATGCTTTATTCACTGAATAATTAGTGTACAATATTTCTGTGGCATCCAGACACCGCTGGTTATGTCTGTGACGAAAATTTGTAATGTTATTTCTGAAGACATCAAATAATTTTTTTTTAAATTTAAGTATGCATACATGTTCATAAATACTTCCTTTTTGACCTGGGAACTGTTTTGTTTGATATATCAATGCAATACACGATGTTAGTAAGGATTCAACCATGTCCCATATGTCATGTTACAAATGGCTGACTGTAAAATAGGGTTTTTTGGTACAAAAACACTTCATAACTAAAAGGACCAAAGTTGCACACAGTTTATTTTTTTTCCCTTCTTTCTTACATCAAATCTGAACATGAATATGAAGTATAAGGAGAAGAATAAGTAGGAAGTTTTGTTATTGATGTTTTAAAATCCCATCCCATGATGAGCAGTTTTCAGGAGAGTGACTCATATGTTGATGCTAGAGGACCTCGTGTGTGTGTGTGTGTGTGTGTGTGTGTGTGTGTGTGTGTGTGTGTGTGTGTGTGTGTGTGTGTGTGTGTGTGTGTGTGTGTGTGTGTGTGTGTGTGCGCGCATCTCGCGAGCTCTGTAACTGCGTGCGTTTCTGTCTGTGTGTGTGTGTCTCTGTATCGGTCTCTAGGTGTGCATGTGTGTCTGTGTGTGTCTGTCTCTGTTTAGCTATGCATGTGTATGTGTGTCCCTCTCTAGCTGTGTGTGTGTCTAACTGTGCATGTGTATCTGATGTCTTTCTAGCTCTGTGTGTGTGTCTCTGTCTATATCTACTAATCTAGACGAGCATATGTATCTGTGTGTCTCTGTCGTTGTCTAGTTGTGTGTGTGTGTAAGTGTTTCTGCCTGTGTGTGTCTGTCTGTGTGCGTGTCTCTGTTGATATCTCTAGCCGGGTGTGTGTTTGTGTTTGTGCCTCTGCCTGTGTGTGTATGTCCGTGTGTGTGTCGTCGTCGATGTCTCTAGCCATGTGTGTGTTTGTGTTTGTGCCTCTGGATGTGTGTTTCTGTCCGTGTGTGTGTCATTGTCAATGTCGATGTCTCTAGCCGTGTGTGTGTTTGTGGTTGTGCCTCTGCCTGGGTGTCTGTCTGTGTGTGTGTGTCTCTGTCAATGTCTCTAGCTGTGTGTGTGTTTGCGTTTGTGCCTCTGCCTGTGTGTGTGTCGTTGTCGGTGTCTCTAGCTGTGTGCATGTTTGCGTTTGTGCCTCTGCCTGTGGTGTGTGTGTCTGTCCGTGTGTGTGTCGTTGTCGATGTCGATGTCTCTAGCCGTGTGTGTGTTTGTGCCTCTGCCTGTGTGTGTCTGTCCATGTGTGTGTCATTGTCGATGTCTCTAGTTGTGTGTGTGTGTGTGTTTGTTCCTCTGCCTGTGTGTGTCTGTCCATGTGTGTGTCTCTGTTGATGTCTCTGTCGATGTCTCTAGCCGTGTGTGTGTTTGTGCCTCTGACTATGTGTGTCTGTCCGGCTGTGTGTCTGTCACTGTCTCCAGCCGTGTGTGTGTTTGTGTTTGTGCCTCTGCCTGTGTGTGTCTGTCCGTGTGTGTGTGTCTCGGTCGCTGTCTCTAGCTAGTATGTGTCTGTGTGCTTTAATGAAATGAGTGGACATTGTGATGGAAATATCTCAGTGGTCTGTTGGTAAAACACTATCCAAACACTGCTTAATATCCGCAACAGAAAGGGCAAGAGAGGAGTTGGACGGGCAGGTGGGCAGGTGGAGTGGGTGGTAGGGGTGGGGTGAGGTGGGTTGGGGTGGGGGGATGGAACTAGGGGCTAACAACAGACGGCCAAACCTGACCTTTATGAATCAGCGAGTATGAATCCATTACTGTTCTATGTTGCGCATGCGTCTGGTGCAGCCATCTGATAGGGCGCGGGTCTATTGTGTGGGGGTCTTATGGAAAAAAAAGTTTGTTTTATTTAATGACACCTCTAGAGCACATTGTTTTTTATCATCGGGTAGTCATCCTGACATATTTCTTTGGAGGAAACCCGCTGTCGCCACACAGGCTAATCTTTCCGATAAGCAGCAAAGGGCCTTTTATATGCACTTTCCCACAGACAGAACAACACATATCACACACCTTTGATGCACCAGTTGTGGACCACTGTTTGGAATGGAAAATAGTCTGCATTTATTTAGAGAACTGCCAGGTAAACGGCATGGTGCAATAAAAGCGTCAACTTGTTGAAACTAAAGTAGTAAGACTCTTACATCCATTTGATCCTACATGGCCAATTTTCATTTTAGATACCGGAGCGCATATTATTTAAGCATTTGTTGTTCCACAAAAGGATGTACTGAGTCAATTTAATAGTCATGTGGTGTCCAGCATTTGAACATATTAATTTAGCATGTTTTCATTTCAAATACAGTCTACTCTGTCTATAACGGACACCCATGGGACTAGAGCAAGATGCCGTTTTAGAGAGAGATGCGTTATAGGCAGAGACTGAGTGACGGAATCGGTTGAAACCAATGTTTTTCTTTTATACTTGACTGACTAGGACAGTCCTTACATGAGGTTGGTATACTTCATTGCTTTCATTTCTTTCATTTCATTCATTTCTTTCATTTCATTCATTTCATTCATTTCATTCATTTCTATTCATTTCTATTCATTCTATTCATTCTATTCATTCTATTCATTCTAGTCAATTTATTTCATTTATTTCATTTATTTCATTTATATATTATATTAGCTATTCGATTATGGCAAATTAAAGCTTTTTTTGTTAACAGCATTCATAAATATTAATTTTAAACGTTGACTCAGATGGTATCCTCTTCTTTGTTTCCCGCTATATTTATCCATTGCCAATGTCAGTTAGGGTTTCTTGCGATTCATTTAAGCAGTCCGCTTAAATGCATTGAGGTATCCGATACTAAATCTTGGCTAAGAAACATGCCATTACGGATTCAATAGGGATGTTATTTTGTTCAACGCCATTAAAGCATTTCCTTTTTATTTATTTTTAAGCAATTCATAATTCATACTATGCAGCACACCCCTGGTGGCAAATCACAAACAAGAATACAGTCAAACTTCTCCAACCGACCACCTCCACAGATCGACCACTCCCGTATATCAATCACTTTATTTGGGTCCCAAGCGATCACCCATACAATATACCATTGTAACGATAAAATAAAAAAACCTCCCTAAACCGACCACCTCCTTAAATGGACCATTTAAAGTTGGTCATATGGTCGGTCGATTTACTGTAGATTGAAAGGCCTTTAAGGAATTTCAAGTCATTATTGCATAGGTTGGATTCAGGCATGTATTCAGTCCTCTGTGCACGGACACATAACATAGGCTACAAATGGTGTATTGGTCGAGGGATTCCCAAACCTGCTTACACATGAGATTTTTTTGTCTATTTTATACACAGTTTTAAGTTGGGAGTACGACAATACGCAAAATTAAATTTTGTATGCCAGAAAAAATAAAATTGGAAAGTACACAATTTAAAACATTTGTTGTTGAAAGTGCACTTTTTTTTTTGTTCACTAGAGTACCCAAATAGGAATTTTGGAACAGGCAAGATCTGCCTACTCATCCGATTTTTGTGTATTTTGTACAAAGTTTGAAGCCAGAGTATGTCGATATGCAAAATTAAATTTGTGTAGACCAAGAAATATATATTTAAAAAAATTGGAATGTACACATTTCGGGGGGGGGGGGATACACAATTTATTTCACTAGAGGACCCAAATAGGAATTTTGGATAAGTCAAGATCTGCCTACCCATACCAGTTTTGTGTATTTTGTACAAAGTTTGAAGCTGGAGTATGTCAGTCAATATGCCAAATTAAAATTTTGTATGCAAAAAAAATATTGTTTAAATTGGAAAGTTCACATTTTTGGGGGGAATGTATACAATTTATTTCACTGGAGTACCCAAATAGGAAATTTCCTATAGGCAGGTCTGGATTAAATTATTGAAAGAAAGATGTGTACATTTTTACGTGGGCTTTGAGTAATGCTATAGCAACAAGTCGTCTGCTCAGTACTCTCTTTTATAATTAACAATCATTGACTCCAATTTCCCTGAAACTATTTTCATAGCAAATCTGATCAGCCTGCGCACATATTCCCGAGAAGGTATCAGGTGCGCCGAATTACAGGCAATTAGCTGCGACTGAGGACATGAGTAGCTGCTGCTTGAACCCAAGGCTGCCGCCCGGGAAGCAGCATAAATACCTCCTTTAGGAGAGTTCTGGTCAACATGCGCACATATTCCCGAGATGGTATCAGGGGCGCCGAATTACAGGCAATTAGTTGCGACTGAGGACATGAGTAGCTGCTGCTTGAACCCAGGGCCGCCGCCCGGAAAGCAACATAAATACCTCCTTTAGGAGAGTTCTGGTCAACATACGCACATATTCCCGAGACGGTATCAAGTGCGCCGAATTACAGGCAATTAGCTGCGACTGAGGACATGAGTACCTGCTGCTTGAACCCAGGGCCGCCGCCCGGGAAGCAACATAAATACCTCCTCTAGGAGAGTTCTGGTCAACATACGCACATATTCCCGAGATGGTATCAAGTGCGCCGAATTACAGGCAATTAGCTGCGACTGAGGACATGAGTAGCTGCTGCTTGAACCCAGGGCCGCCCGCGGAAGCAACATAAATACCTCCTTTAGGAGAGTTCTGGTCAACATGCGCACATATTCCCGAGATGGTATCAGGGGCGCCGAATTACAGGCAATTAGCTGCGACTGAGGACATGAGTAGCTGCTGCTTGAACCCAAGGCTGCCGCCCGGGAAGCAACATAAATACCTCCTTTAGGAGAGTTCTGGTCATCATGCGCACATATTCCCGAGATGGTATCAGGGGCGCCGAATTACAGGCAATTAGTTGCGACTGAGGACATGAGTAGCTGCTGCTTGAACCCAGGGCCGCCGCCCGGAAAGCAACATAAATACCTCCTTTAGGAGAGTTCTGGTCAAGATACGCACATATTCCCGAGACGGTATCAAGTGCGCCGAATTACAGGCAATTAGCTGCGACTGAGGACATGAGTACCTGCTGCTTGAACCTAGGGCCGCCGCCCGGGAAGCAACATAAATACCTCCTCTAGGAGAGTTCTGGTCAACATACGCACATATTCCCGAGATGGTATCAAGTGCGCCGATTTACAGGCAATTAGCTGCGACTGAGGACATGAGTAGCTGCTGCTTGAACCCAGGGCCGCCGCCCGGGAAGCAACATAAATACCTCCTTTAGGAGAGTTCTGGTCAACATGCGCACATATTCCCGAGATGGTATCAGGGGCGCCGAATTACAGGCAATTAGCTGCGACTGAGGACATGAGTAGCTGCTGCTTGAACCCAAGGCTGCCGCCCGGGAAGCAGCATAAATACCTCCTTTAGGAGAGTTCTGGTCATCATGCGCACATATTCCCGAGATGGTATCAGGGGCGCCGAATTACAGGCAATTAGTTGCGACTGAGGACATGAGTAGCTGCTGCTTGAACCCAGGGCCGCCATCCGGGAAGCAACATAAATACCTCCTTTAGGAGAGTTCTGGTCAACATGCGCACATATTCCCGAGATGGTATCAGGGGCGCCGAATTACAGGCAATTAGCTGCGACTGAGGACATGAGTAGCTGCTGCTTGAACCCAAGGCCGCCGCCCGGGAAGCAACATAAATACCTCCTTTAGGAGAGTTCTGGTCAACATGCGCACATATTCCCGAGACGGTATCAAGTGCGCCGAATTACAGGCAATTAGCTGCGACTGAGGACATGAGTAGCTGCTGCTTGAACCCAGGGCCGCCGCCCGGGAAACAACATAAATACCACCTTTAGGAGAGTTCTGTCCAACATACGCAGCTTGAGGTGTTTGGAGCATGCTGAATGCTCTTGGGTTATACCGGGTGCGGTGGTCTAATCGGTAGAGCGCGGGCCTCGCGTGCTGAAGGTCAGGAGTTTGGTTCCCGGTCGGGTTAACATTGCATAGTCCGATGGTTTTGAATTTCTGTATTTTTTTTTTAGATAAATATATTAGATCGATCACTTGTATCCTCCTCCCTCCTCCCTCCTCCCTCCTCCCTCCCCCCTCCTCCCTCCTCCCTCCTCCCTCCTCCCTCCTCCCTCCTCCCTCCTCCCTCCGCCCTCCTTCCCTCTTCCATCTCCATCCCCCTCCCTCCTTCCGTCCTCCTCCCTCCTCCCCTCCTCCACGTCATTCCTCTCCTCCCCCACTTCCCTCCTCCCCTCCTCCCCTCATCTCCCCCTCCCTTCACCCATTTCTCTCGCACCTACCCCTTCTCCCATCCCCCCACTTCCCCATCCCCCCCCACCCTCTCCGCCCCCCCCCCCCTTCACGAGCTGCTCCCGGTGTTGACGGCGTGTAAACCCGATTGCCGCCAGGTGGCGGCGCTAACTGGCCTGAGTCCCTCCCAAAGTCCCGGCAAATGAAATATTCCCCGGGCAAGTAGACACCTGAGCAGACTGAGCCCGGGGTGCCCGCCCCCCCCCCCCCCCCCCTCACCTCCACCCCCCGCCTTTAGCTTAACTGTTTACACAGATTGTGTAAAGCTGCTTATAGTTCTGTAGATTGTGTAAAACTGCTTATAGATTGTTTAAAACTACTTACAGATTGTGTGAAACTGCAGGTATAGATCGTGTAAAACTGCTCACATATATCGTGTAAACTGCTTACACAGATTGTGTAGAACTGCTTTTGTAGATTGTGTAAATGTGCTTATATAGATTGTGTAAAACTGTTGATATAGATTGTGTAAAGCTGCTTACACATCGTGTAAACTGCTTATATAGATTGTGTCAAACTGCTTATATAGATTGTGTAAAGCTGCTTATATAGATCGTGTAAAACTGCTTTTATAGTTTGTGCAAAACTGCTTACCCATATTGTGTAAACTGCTTACACAAATTGTGTAGAGCTGCTCATATAGATTGTGTAAACTGCTTACACAGATTGTGTAAAGCTGCTTATATAGATTGTGTAAAACTGCTTACACACTGTGTAAATTGCTTATATGGATTGTGTAAAACTGCTTATATTGATTGTGTAAAACTGCTTACACATATTGCGTAAACTGCTTACACGGATTGTGTAAGAATCCTGCTGGCTCGACGAGCCACGCGGGTTGTCCGAATACGGATATTCCACGTTTCGCTGGTCCCCCAGGAAAGGCCGCAGCTGCGACCCAACATACCAGGTCGCAGCTTCAGCTTACACGCCGGAAGTGTGGGGGTCGGAGAGGCGGTGAATACACGAGTACATATACAAAGTGCTGTTTTATCTCATGTAAATTATTTGGTGCGACAATTTCACTGCAATCTACATTACAAATCTGTTCTGTATATTATGTAATGATTAACTTAACAATTTTAAAGGCGTGGGCGAACAGGTGGCGCCACGTGCGGAGGTCCTCAGGTACAAATAGATGACCTAATGAGTAGGTGACCAGCCGATGACTTCGTCGCTGGGGAGTAGATGGATCATCCGGTTTATTATACTTGTATAATGGCTTATACGGCATATATATATAATTTAATCAACTCATATTATTTATGAGCTTTAACACTTGACGTTGAGGTTGCATAGTTTTGAGTTTCTGTCGTTTTCTGAGATAATCTATTAAGTTGATCATTATAATTTCCCATACTTTAGTTTGAAATAAGTTATTTTAAAATGACTAATTTATTTGAGATATTTGAAGTGCAACCATACAAAATTAATGTTTTCAAGCACGCCAAAACTCTGACACCATAGGCTTATGCAGTAACAGGTTTGTTTATTAAATTGGCTCGGAATTCCATTCTAAGTGGCGGCAAATGTTTTATACGTGCACCAGTATCTAAGTTACATATGTAGAATCAAATCTAGATCAGTGTTTTGGTTTTGACAATTTGATGTTTTCATCTGACTATGCAGCTTTAAGGCGTTTGCGATATTCAGCGATATTAGTTATTACCCACCCACCACAACCCCAAAAATAATAATAATTTCAAGCTGTAGCCTCCCACCCCCACACTCACCAAAAAAGCCCTGAAAAAAACAGAAGGGAAGTGGATCCTGTTGCGCAGGTCAGCAGTGTGTAGTGTGCAGTGCTGGCGGGTGTTAGTACACTCTGTCGCTGGTCTCCTCACGGTCCGTCTAATTTATCATTTAAAAAGTCAGCAGAGGTGACGTGCGCCGAATACCAGCTGCACGGTTCGCACCCCCTCACTCCCCACCCGGCTCCCCGGGCAGACCTCCCCCATCCCCCGCCAAAGCCCCCCACTCTGCTCCCCGCGCAGACCTCCCCCTCCCGCCAATGCCCCACTCTGCTCCCCGGCCAGACCTCCCCCTCACCCCCATCCCCCGCCAACACCCCCACTCTGTACCCCGGCCAGACCTCCCCCCTCCCCACGCCGACGCCCCACTCTGCTCCTCGGCCAGCCCTCCCCCTACCCCCGCCGACACCCCACTCTGCTCCCCGTGCAGACCTCCCCCCCCCCCCGCCAACAATCCACTCTGCCCCCGGCAGACCTTCCCCTTTCCCGACCGACAGACACTCCTCCCCCTCCCCCCCCCCCCCCCCCCCCCCCCCCCCCCCCCCCCCCCCACCACACTCCATCCTGCCTCGTGTCTCCAAACAGCCACGACACCAGGGGAACCCAGGTTGTGGTCCTGCACTCATGCTATTGATGCTGCATAGTCCGATGAAACCATTAAATTATCGAAACGCAAGCACTCATCTTTCTTTGATCCTACATATCTAACTTAACGGCGTCAGTCGCACTATCGTTTACATCCACTTTCAACCATTTTGCGACCAAAACCCTCTGACCTTCTTGCGACCAAAGCAAAAGAAAAGGGGGGGGGGGGGAACAATGGCCACAACCGGTCGGCGACCAGGGCCGCATTCAGGCTACGCCTCTGAGATGTCTCAGGGAAATCCCTGATGTCATGCTAGGCTAGGACATAAAACAACAACAAACAAACAAACAAACGCTAGTCTGAACGGCAAAAGCAGTTGGTTGCCTCGAAAATGGCCACCCCCCCTCATAGGCGGCACCCATTTGCAATGAAAAAGAAGCGCTCTGATTGGCTGAAACCACTGAATACTGCGGCCATTTTCGAGGCGCTTTTTGTCTCCTGTCTGAAAGGAGAGACGCCTCGGAGACGTACCCTGAACAGAAATAAGCCAAAAAGCATCGCGGAGACGTCTCGGAGACCCTGAACGAGGCCCGGCGATCGGCGATCACCCCCCCCCCCCCCCCAACATTTTTTGGGGTGGGGGGGGGGGTGAGCGGTCGGCTACCAATTGCGACCATTCGCCGACCGATTGCCGACCGGCTCTTCAAGTTATTTTAAAAAGACGGGCAGGAGGAAGCAAAGGTACCGGTGTGACCGTTGAACGATTCCAAAAGTCTCTGGCTTGGGTCTACACCGGCAGTTGCTATAGTGAAGGTGGCAGTCGCTGAGTGTCGCCAAAATACCCCCACTAAATGTACGACTAGTCTGCGACTGGTCACAAGCGCTGAAAATGGTTTTGGTCGCAGGGAGGTTTTTGGTGCAGCAGCTGCAACCAGCTTGTGAGCAACATGGTCCAAAATGGTTGTTCACTTGTTGCTGACCAGTTTCCGACCACTGGTGTTCACTTACGACCAGCCCTGTTTGGTGGTCGCAAGATGGCTGCGAGCCTTTGCAAGCGTAGTGTGACTGGATTATTAGACACATGTGCACCCATTAAACATGTACATTGTAGTTTCAAGTAGAATCACAAAAAGACTAAACTATATATAATTGGCTAAATTTGTCTTTCAACACCTGATGGGTGACTTGCATCGCTAACAAAGAAAAGAAAAGATCTACTGACATGAAGTGCCAAGGGGGGGGATATATTTTTCCGCATTGCACACATTTGTCAAGCATAGTTCTTATCTTCTGCACTCGTGTAATTCTTCTTCTGCGGACATGCGCAGTGACGCTGCGTCTCTGTCTGCTTCCCGGCATGCCTCGCGGCTCTCGGTCTGGAACCGGAACTAGTGAGTCAGCGTCCTGACCCCCCCCCCCCCTCCGACCCCCACCCCCGTCGTTGCCATGATACACGCCTCGATCCGGGTACTCTTACCGTCTGGGTGCATTTCTATAAATAGATCGTAGCGCAGTGCGCACAACAAACATGATGAGAGGGTTTGGTTTTATTTTTGTTTGCCTTTCAAATGCAACATATTTCATGGAGAATTTGATATGAGAAAGTTGTGGTGTTCTCTGTGGTGGAGTGGTTAGAGTGTCTGACTTTTTTCTAGGTCGGACTCCTAATCTGAAGGTCAGTCGTTCGGTTTCCCTGTGCCTCCATCTCTGCCAATTTGGATTTCCACCGCTGTGTATAACTTACAGGGTCATCAAAGGCCAGTTGCTCTCATACCATATCTATGTGGTATGGGAGGTTAAAAATCCCTTGGGTCGGTAAAAGTGTAGGCTCGGGCTTTCTTTTGACAAACTGTCTAATGGTGAAAACAAGTCTATTCAGACTTATCCATAATAGGCAGTATAAATCTTCAAGAAAGAAAGGCTCTGTTTGCTATTTGCTTAAAACTGCATATCCTGATGAAGACATAACCAAACCGAATCGAAACAAAGATATCCAACTTAGATATTGGTGCACTTATTAAACATGCATCGCTACATGTAAGAAATGGTCAGTCAATATAATGGAACCTGTTACTGCTAAAGCAAATGGGGTCTAGTATTCCAATGTGCATGCCAAAATTAATTTTGCATGCTTTCATTTTAAATATCTCTTAAAGCTAGCCCTTTAAAATAAAAGTTTCTTCAAACTAATGTAAAGTAGATTATGATGCTTTAAAACAAAGATGACACACACTTAAATAAAAGTTTCTTCAAACTAATGTAAAGTAGATTATGATGCTTTAAAACAAAGATGACACACTTAAATAAAAGTTTCTTCAAACTAATGTAAAGTAGATTATGATGCTTTAAAACAAAGATGACACACACTTAAATAAAAGTTTCTTCAAACTAATGTAAAGTAGATTATGATGCTTTAAAACAAAGATGACGCACACTTAAAACCGTTGTAATATGCAACTTTAATGTATTGACAAACTATTGTAGGATTGGGGGTAATTTTCTTTTTTAATTAAAGGTCGGGGAAGAGGGAGAAAGAACAATTTTTCAACCGTCCACCTGAATTTACACTGGAATAGGCTATAACTGATCAGTTGTTTACGGGGGAAGGGGAGTTGTTTAGATTTTCCGCATTTTTGTGAGCGTTTGGAAAATAAGCAAGGCATTGCTCTTTAAAATAATTATAATGATAATGGTAATAAAAATAATGATAATAATAATTATGATAATAATTATCATGATAATAATGCTGTCGGTCATGATAATCATATTATTCAAAAGTTGGGGAAGAGAGAAAAAGAAGAAATTTTCAATCTCACACATGAATTCACATTGGAGAGAGACCACAACCAAATAAGTTGCTGAAAAAACTAAGATACAAAAAAAAGCGGGTGGCGGTGGAAAAAGAAAAAGAAGGGGGCTGTTGGAATTTTGCATTCACCTGAGCTTTGACAAATAAGCAAACATTACTTTTTTCTTTTTTTGTGCACTATGATAAATGATAAGAATCAGCCAGAGCTTAGAGAGTGCTGGCAATTTCTGGGCTGGAATGCATGTGATAAATGATGATAATCAGCACCCAGAGTTCTGGCAAATTCTGGAATGCATGTGAAGATGGCGGGTCCTGGGGTGCGGTGGGCCAAAGACGCGTTGCACCAACGGTTTGTTAACCATTTGTGTATGACAAAAGCTGCCTGTGTTCATTGTCGCTCTGTTTTAATCATGGTTGTCTGTAAATTGCACCTGCACAGTCAGGTAATAGGATAGGGCAAGGACTGGTTAGCATAGCGTCATGATAATGTCACCGCGGGTCATCGGGTCATGGTGCCAGTGGCCTGTCTCCCAATAGAGCAACACTATAAAGTCACCATGAGTGCGCACTGTCACAAGTCGGTACCCGTCCAGATATGACGGTAGATGTTGCTAAGATGTATAACCCCCAACAAACAAGCATTAAAAGGGAACTTTCTGTAAATGTATCGTTAGTAAACGCAGCACCACAAGCACCAGCGGCATTGGCTTCATGCCTCCCCAATGGCGACCTCTGGAAAAGAGCTGACGTGATTCCAGTGAGCGCCGCAGGGTGTCGCCACACGGGAAGCAGCGAGAAGTGTAAGTTAACGGGCAATTTATAGGGACTCACCAGCGCACGACTGCAGTTGATTCAACAGATGCTCTCCAGCATAACTTTACATGAATTCCCCTGTCGATATAACCAAATATGTGCCTGGAGAATCAATAGCAGGGTGCTGTAGTAATCTCAGAGTGAGATGCAGTATCACTTACTCCAGATGTGGTGTTCTCTGTGGCGGAGTGGCTAGAGTGTCTGACTTTCTTCTAGGTCAGACTCCTAATCTGAAGGTCGGTGGTTCGATTCCCCATGCCCCCCACCTTTGCCAATTTGGATTTCCACCGCTGTGGATAACTTACACCTTCATCAAAGGCCAGTTCCTCTCATTCCATGTCTATGTGGTGTGGGAGGTTAAAAATCCCTTGGGTCGGTAAAAGTAGGCTCGGGCTTTCTATCGACAAACTGTCTAATGGTGAAAACAAGTCTATTCAGGCTTATCCATGATAGGCAGTATAAATCTTCAAGAAAAAAAACCCAGAGCGTAGCTATGCAGGAGCTTCTAGGATTTTCTTTGCAATTAAAGCACTATTTCAGAACAGAATTATTGTTTAGCACAGGGCCGTGTTTATGTTGTTGTGGTTTAAAAAAAGTGATTTAAAGTCCATATTTGTAATGTATTTCTTGTTTGTAGTCTTTGATCACTTGTTCTTGTTTGTGCCCTTTGGAGTCTAAACATGCCAAATTAATTTTGGCGTGATTGTCAAAACTCTGTTCTGTTAAATTAACTCACCACGCCCTTCTATGTAGCACCAAATGCTTAGTAAGTGTACCCGTACCTAATTTGGATATATACAGATTCAAATTTAGA
>CM059197.1:3788994-3843217 GCA_030323885.1 Branchipolynoe longqiensis | reverse complement strand
CCTTTATTGTATTCAGAAACCAGCACAAACACAATATACATAGATACCGCCACCTTTATTGTATTCAGAAACCAGCACAAACACAATATACATAGATGCCGCCACCTTTATTGTATTCAGAAACCAGCACAAACACAATATACATAGATGCCTCCACCTTTATTGTATTCAGAAACCAGCACAAACACAATATACATAGATACCGCCACCTTTATTGTATTCAGAAACCAGCACAAACACAATATACATAGATGCCTCCACCGTTATTGTATTCAGAAACCAGCACAAACACAATATACATAGATGCCTCCACCTTTATTGTATTCAGAAACCAGCACAAACACAATATACATAGATGCCGCCACCTTTATTGTATTCAGAAACCAGCACAAACACAATATACATAGATACCGCCACCTTTATTGTATTCAGAAACCAGCACAAACACAATATACATAGATGCCGCCACCTTTATTGTATTCAGAAACCAGCACAAACACAATATACATAGATGCCTCCACCTTTATTGTATTCAGAAACCAGCACAAACACAATATACATAGATGCCTCCACCGTTATTGTATTCAGAAACCAGCACAAACACAATATACATAGATGCCTCCACCGTTATTGTATTCAGAAACCAGCACAAACACAATATACATAGATGCCTCCACCGTTATTGTATTCAGAAACCAGCACAAACACAATATACATAGATGCCTCCACCGTTATTGTATTCAGAAACCAGCACAAACACAATATACATAGATGCCGCCACCTTTATTGTATTCAGAAACCAGCACAAACACAATATACATAGATGCCTCCACCGTTATTGTATTCAGAAACCAGCACAAACACAATATACATAGATGCCTCCACCGTTATTGTATTCAGAAACCAGCACAAACACAATATACATAGATACCGCCACCGTTATTGTATTCAGAAACCAGCACAAACACAATATACATAGATACCGCCACCTTTTGTATTCAGAAACCAGCACAAACACAATATACATAGATACCGCCACCTTTATTGTATTCAGAAACCAGCACAAACACAATATACATAGATGCCGCCACCTTTATTGTATTCAGAAACCAGCACAAACACAATATACATAGATGCCGCCACCTTTATTGTATTCAGAAACCAGCACAAACACAATATACATAGATGCCTCCACCGTTATTGTATTCAGAAACCAGCACAAACACAATATACATAGATGCCGCCACCTTTATTGTATTCAGAAACCAGCACAAACACAATATACATAGATGCCACCACCTTTATTGTATTCAGAAACCAGCACAAACACAATATACATAGATACCGCCACCTTTATTGTATTCAGAAACCAGCACAAACACAATATACATAGATGCCACCACCGTTATTGTATTCAGAAACCAGCACAAACACAATATACATAGATGCCACCACCGTTATTGTATTCAGAAACCAGCACAAACACAATATACATAGATACCGCCACCTTTATTGTATTCAGAAACCAGCACAAACACAATATACATAGATGCCGCCACCTTTATTGTATTCAGAAACCAGCACAAACACAATATACATAGATGCCACCACCGTTATTGTATTCAGAAACTAACACAAACACAATATACATAGATGCCGCCACCTTTATTGTATTCAGAAACCAGCACAAACACAATATACATAGATGCCTCCACCTTTATTGTATTCAGAAACCAGCACAAACACAATATACATAGATCCTCCACCTTTATTGTATTCAGAAACCAGCACAAACACAATATACATACATACCGCCACCTTTATTGTATTCAGAAACCAGCACGTATATACATAGATACCGCCACCGTTATTGTATTCAGAAACCAGCACAAACACAATATACATAGATGCCGCCACCTTTATTGTATTCAGAAACCAGCACTAACACAATATACATAGATGCCACCACCGTTATTGTATTCAGAAACCAGCACAAACACAATACATAGATGCCGCCACCTTTATTGTATTCAGAAACCAGCACAAACACAATATACATAGATGCCGCCACCTTTATTGTATTCAGAAACCAGCACTAACACAATATACATAGATGCCGCCACCGTTATTGTATTCAGAAACCAGCACAAACACAATATACATAGATGCCGCCACCTTTATTGTATTCAGAAACCAGCACAAACACAATATACATAGATGCCGCCACCTTTATTGTATTCAGAAACCAGCACAAACACAATATACATAGATGCCGCCACCGTTATTGTATTCAGAAACCAGCACAAACACAATATACATAGATGCCGCCACCTTTATTGTATTCAGAAACCAGCACAAACACAATATACATAGATGCCGCCACCTTTATTGTATTCAGAAACCAGCACAAACACAATATACATAGATGCCACCACCGTTATTGTATTCAGAAACCAGCACAAACACAATATACATAGATGCCTCCACCGTTATTGTATTCAGAAACCAGCACAAACACAATATACATAGATGCCACCACCGTTATTGTATTCAGAAACCAGCACAAACACAATATACATAGATGCAGCCACCGTTATTGTATTCAGAAACCAGCACAAACACAATATACATAGATGCCTCCACCGTTATTGTATTCAGAAACCAGCACAAACACAATATACATAGATGCCTCCACCGTTATTGTATTCAGAAACCAGCACAAACACAATATACATAGATGCAGCCACCTTTATTGTATTCAGAAACCAGCACTAACAATATGGAATGTAATTATTATATATAATGCATTTCATTCTATTTAAAACTTTTTTTTGGTATTATTGTTATTGCAAGGGGTCTTGGACTTGTAAAATTCTATATGCCTCAACAAATATTCCATTTCTACTACCCATGGCTCCGACCGGGTTAATATGGGTGTAAGTGTGGATGGGTGTATGTACAGTAAAACCTCCTTAACCAACCACCTCCACAGATCGACCACTCACCTATATCGAGTGCTTTATTTGGGTCCCAACAATACCATTGTAACCATATTCTAACCGAATAAACCATAAACCGACCACCTCCCTAAATCGACCATTTAAAGTCGGTCCCAAGGTCGGTTGATTTAGAGAGGTTTTAGTGTATTCATATGTGTGTGTGTGTCTGTATGTGTTTTTGAGGGACGTGTGTGGGGGGGGGGGGGTAGGGGGGTGCTGACCCAATCGTTCAAATAGCTTTTTGAATTTGAACTCTTAGGGGAGATGGATAATTAAAAAGAGAGGAGGGGGGGGGGGGGATGAGGGACGGTGGGGGGAGGAGGGCTGGCATTTCACAGCCCCTTTGACTGTGAGCTTTCCACAATGGTCACGTGACCGAAGTAAGCGGGGCGTGTCAACATCAAAACACGGCACGTGGTTGGTCGACGGCGTCAGGTGGGCGGTCACGAGGGGCGGTCACGTGGGGTAAGGTCGTCTCGCCTGGCTTTTGCCGTGTGGCATGGCCTTCTTTCTCTCCTACTCAACAGATGGCGCCACAAGTGGTGTAGTTAGGCCAGGCACTCAGGTTGTCATCCGGATTTGTCGTGTGTTTTTTTATATGTGATGTATAACTCATTATGCGAGTATAATTTATAAAGCCGTGGAAGGGAATTACTTGTTTATGCATATATATTGTATAGATTATTCTATATACTGCCTGCTCCATTTCAGGCTCGTGACTGGTGGCGCCACCACTGGTGCTCCTCATCCCTAACAGATGCACTAAGCCACCACTCGCACGGAGGACTTTTTCTTTATATATATATATATGCTCTATAGTCTATTATGGGAATATAAACAAGGACAATATCTATCTTCAGTTCCCTACATTATACTATACTCACTATATCGTATCTAACTGGCCCTGTGTAGTACAGTCTTGGCCACACTGGTGCCACCTGTGAGGGGCTCTAAGTACTTTCCATGCTTTGTCTCATTGAATGATTATTCCTGATTTTCTACTAGGGTGGGTGCAACGGGCAGCGGACGACACATTTATGTGCATTTCAACAAGTAGATCATTAAATAATGATTAATTAAATACACATGAAATGTAGTCACCGCCATGGATGCATGTACATGCAGTAGAGTCGAACAGTGTGCTTCTATGCATTAAATATAGCGTGTTTATATATTACATATGGAAGGGTTTAGGTTCTTACACACACTATCTATGAGCCTGTCTCAAAAGGTGATAACTCTTCTTTTTTTTGTCCATTGTAATGATTGACACAAAACTGCACAGAAACGGTTACACTGAAAACAAAAGGACATTTGCTTCAAATCAATACGTATTCTATTGGGATTATGAAACGCCATGTAAAAAACAAATCAGTTTATCCTGAGCAAATGCATAAGCAGATAGTATGTTGATCGTTACAATGGACAAAGTTTTCTCCCACATTGCTTAGCACAGTCTCATATACATATACACATGTATTATATATAAACACTATATAGTACATTATGTATACTATATATATTGTATATTATATATAACTAATATGATGTTACTCATCATTATTAATTTAAATCTATGGAGACTATTGTATGGTCTACTTCCTGCCAACAACCCTCCGAGCATTTATACTTGCATAATGCGTTATATATCACATATTCCTAGATGTTGCTAGGGCGTAAAACCCCAACAAGTTTTTTGTTGGCGACATTTTAATATTTAATTTAATCTGACCGAAAGGGAAAATGGGACTACAATGGTGGAACGTTTTATTGGGGTTATTTCTTTATTTATTTTGCTACTTCAATTCTGCAGGACTTGTAGCGCCACCGTTGTCGGGTGTAAGCACTATAACCTGCCCAGGTGTGTGGGTGATGGACAGCTGTGTGGTCATGTGGACTCCGTAGCCTGTATGTTTGCCGCTCAGATCTGATGACACTCATTGTACAAAGGAGGTGTCGCTCGTTAGTGATGCAGGGCACGTGCCGGTGTGTGTTTACGTTTGTATGTGTGTGAGTGAGTGCGTGTGTATGAGTGTGTGTTTGTGTGTGTGAGTGAGTGAGTGTGTATGTGTGTGAGTGTGTTGTGCTGGCAGTGGTGTGGGAGACAACACGCAGACAAAGTGTGATAATGAATTGAGATCCTTTATTGATTTGGACGTGAGTGTGTGAGTGAGTGTGTGCATGTGAGTGTGCATGTGAGTGTGTGTGTGTGTGTGCATGTAAGTGTGCATGTGAGTGTGTATGTGTGTGGGTGTGTGGTGCTGGCAGTTGTGTGGGAGACAACACGCGGACAAAGTGTGATAATGAATTGAGATCCTTTATTGATTTGGACGTGAGTGTGTGAGTGAGTCTGTGCATGTGTGAGTGCATGTGAGTGTGCATGTGAGTGTGTGTATGTGTGTGAGTGTGTGCATGTGAGTACCTGTGTGCATGTGTGTGAGTGTGTGGTGCTGGCAGTGGTGGGGGAGACAACACGCAGACAAAGTGTGATAATGAATTGAGATCTTTATTGGTTTGGATGTGAGTGTGTGAGTGTGTGCATGTGAGTGTGCATGTGTGAGTGTGTGTATGTATGTGCATGTGAGTGTGCCTGTGTATGTGTGTGGGTGTGTGGTGCTGGCAGTGGTGTGGCAGACAACACATGGACAAAGTGTGATAATGAATTGAGATCCTTTATTGGTTTGGATGTGAGTGTGTGCATGTGAGTGTGCATGTGTGAGTGTGTGCATGTGAGTGTGAGTGTGTATGTGTGTGGGTGTGTGGTGCTGGCAGTGGTGTGGGAGACAACACGCAGACAAAGTGTGATAATGAATTGAGATCCTTTATTGATTTGGACGTGAGTGTGTGTGTGTGAGTGATTGTGTGCATGTGAGTGTGCCTGTGTGCATGTGAGTGTGTGTATGTGTCTGAGTGTGTGAGTGTGCATGTGTGTGTATGTGTGTGTGTGTGCATGTGTATGTGTGTGAGTGTGTGGTGCTGGCAGTTGTGTGGGATACAACACGCGGACAAAGTGTGATAATGAATTGAGATCCTTTATTGATTTGGACGTGAGTGTGTGTGTGTGTGAGTGAGTGTGTGCATGTGAGTGTGCCTGTGTGCATGTGAGTGTGTGTATGTGTCTGAGTGTGTGAGTGTGCATGTGTGTATGTGTGTGTGTGTGCATGTGAATGTGTGTATGTTAGTGAGTGTGTGGTGCTGGCAGTGGTGTGGGATACAACACGCGGACAAAGTGTTCTGATGAATTGAGATCCTTTATTGATTTGGACGGGACTAAGGTACTTTACGCCCACTAAGGCTGCTGCACATTTAAAGTTGCAAACTGCGATGGTTTTGAGTTTCTGCCTAAAAAAAGGACACATATCGTAGGTCGATTGTTATAAGCCATCTTTTTTATTTGGTTTGAAGTAACTTTGTTCATAAACGGCTACATTTGGAGATATTTGAAGTGGAAACATGCAAGATTAATTTTGGTGTGCATGTCAAAATGCAGACACCATAGGTTTGGGGGTTGGTGTGTGGGGGGGGTGTGGGTGTTTTGTTTGTTTTTGGTGTTGGGTGTGTGTGTTTGTTGGTTTGGTTTTTTTTTTTTTTTGGTGTTTGTTTTGGTTTGTTTGGTTGGTTGGGGGTTGTTTGTTGTTGGGTTTTTTTTGGGGGGGTGTTTTGGGTGGTTGTGGGGTTTTTGGGTTGTGGGGTGGTGTGGTGTGGGGGTTTTGTGGGTTTTTTGTGTGTATAGACTTCAGCAGGAACATGTTGTATTAAATTGACATAACATGTGTAGCTAGCTATACATGTGTAATAAGTTCACTGCTATCTAAGCTAGGTGTATAGGATCAAATCTGTGTTAGTGTTTTGGTTTCGAACATTTTATTTCGTCGGATTATGCAACTTTCAATGGCGAAAGTTGAGTCAACAGTATTTAGTCCTATACACACCTTAATGCACCTCATATATTGCATGTCATTATATAATTACATTATGTAATTATAGTGTACTACTAATTCCATGAATAAAGGGCGCATTCCTTACACGCGTAATGCGAATGCGACAAAAAATCGAAATGCCTTGAAACCTATGAGCTACATTCCTTACACGCGTAATGCGAATGCGAATGTGTTTTTCCGATCGGTCCATGTAGCGATCGGCGCATCATGCGTCAAGCTGGGTGTGAATATAAACCTGAGTCTGATGTGTCCATTAGTTTAACACTAGGAGAGGCGACTGAGCATTACGGAACGGTCACGCACAAGGCTTCTGAGTGGAAAGTAGTGGGGGTTAGGGATGGGTTCGGGTTGGTAAAAATGCTACCAGAGCCACGAAAATATGAATACTTATCTATTATTTGGTTATAATAAAGGTAGGAACCCCCATGGCACGTACAAAAAGTTACATAGATATAAATGCAATATTTAGTCATATACAGAATAATTGTTTATTTTTATTTTTTAAATATAGCCAGTCGTGTGCCGCATTATGCATGCCGCATTACGCGTGTAAGGAATGCTGGCATTCGCATACCGCATTACGCGTGTAAGGAATGCCCGCTTTACTCCATATAAGGAATACCAATCACATGTCCCACATCAGCACAGGATTTGTAGTGATACTCACAGCAATAGTTTATTGGGGTTTTATATCCTAGCAACATTATGGTCATATCAGGATGGGTACCGCCTTGTGACAGTGTGTTCTCGTGGTGATCATATAGTGCTGCCCCGAGAGACCAGGGCATGGGCATCATGACCAGATATTCCACTCAGTCTCATTATCCTGACACTGAGAAAGCCAGTCCTTGTCCTATCCTAGTAATACCGAGTGCCAGGCTAGGTAGTGACGAGTATCAATTTTGTAATTTTGGTTTGACTCGGTTGGGTTTCGAACTCCCGATCTTCCGCAAGGGAAGCCAGCACTCTTACCGATTCGGCGATCGCGTCTGGTAGCCATGATATATACATATCCTGATCGGAGTGCAGATGATTCTAGGATGTAAGACCCAAATAAACAAACAGCGATCCTTGTAACATTAATACTTATAATACTGATCTCTGGGCAACATGAGCGTTTTCCCAGATAATGACCCTGGGGCCCATCATCATCATCATCATCATCATCATCATGATGCTGTCGGTCGCGATGCGACAAAGACTGCTTTCATTACTCATTTCATGAAAGCTGCCTGCAAAAGTGTTGAAGTGCTGCTGGCTTTTGCAAGTTACCAGCGGCACTCTCTCGGGGAGCAAATAGAGGTTTCACACCGGCAAGAAGATGTCCAGACAGGCGCAAAACTATTTGTCCCTGCAGTGGCTGGTCGGGAGATGTTGGGAGTTCCATACATCAACCGCCCTTGATGCTGCCACAGTGACATGGTTTTCTGTTCAGGGTTTGCTCCCTTGGCCTTCAGTTCTGTCACAAACCTGTACCACAAGGCAGTGGTTTACAACTCAACCCAACACTTAGCTTATCCATGTACAAACAACTAATTTCCAATATGCTGGAACTGTCACCAATATATTTGTTTAATTCATCATATCTAAATCGCTTCCAGCTTCCCATCCCATCTAATGTAAACTTTCGCTTCACTTGGTGAATGCACTTGCCAATGGCAGAGTTACAATGGAATAATAACCCAGTTACAATGGAATAATAACCCAGCACGCAACTAACCAAGGCCCTGGCCAGGCTAGTTGGGATGGTAGGGGGTGTTATTTGATCAAATGTAAATTATTTTATAGGCATATTTTACTTCAATCTGCATTAGAAATAAGTTAATGGTAATAACCATATCAAGTTTTATTTGGTCATGAGGATGGTTGATTGTTGGAGTTTTATGTCCTGGCAACATCTAAAGTCATATCAGGATGGGTAACGACTTGTGACCGTGTACTCATGGCGATGTTATAGTGCTGCCCCACTGGAAGACCAGCCTGCCAACACCATGACATGATATCCCACTCAGTCACATTATCCTGACACCAGGCCAACCAGTCCTTGCACTATCCTAATAAGGTCGAGCGCCTGGCTAGGTAGCAACAAGTATTAATTGTGTAAGTCATTGGTTTGACTCGACTGGGAATTGAACTCCCAACCTTCCGCATCAGGTGGCATATGGTTATCGGTGCAAAGTGAGTTAAAAGTATATGGTCTATAGTGAAGGAGAGGCACTAAGCCCACCTTCAGGTGTGTATGCTGAAGCTGTTACCTGGTCTGTTTTCAAGCTGGGTGAAGGAGGGACACTAACCCTACCTTCCGTGGTGTACGCTGAAGCTGTTACCTGGTCTGTTTACAAACTGGGTGAAGGAGAGGCACTAACCCCACCTTCCGGTGTGTACGCTGAAGCTGTCACCTCGTTTGTTTACAGGCTAGGTGAAGGAGGGGCACTAATCTCACCTTCCGGTGTGTATGCTGAAGCTGTTACCTGGTCTGTTTACAAGCTGGGTGAAGGAGAGGCACTAAGCCCACCTTCCGGTGTGTACGCTGAAGCTGTCACCTGGTCTGTTTACAAACTGGGTGAAGGAGAGGCACTAACCCCACCTTCCGGTGTGTACGCTGAAGCTGTTACCTGGTCTGTTTACAAGCTGGGTGAAGGAGAGGCACTAACCCCACCTTCCGCTGTGTGTGCTGAAGCTGTTACCTGGTCTGTTTACAAACTGGGTGAAGGAGAGGCACTAACCCCACCTTCCGGTGTGTACGCTGAAGCTGTTACCTGGTCTGTTTACAAGCTGGGTGAAGGAGAGGCACTAACCCCACCTTCCGGTGTGTACGCTGAAGCTGTTACCTGGTCTGTTTACATACTGGGTGAAGGAGAGGCACTAACCCCACCTTCCGGTGTGTACGCTGAAGCTGTTACCTGGTCTGTTTACAAGCTGGGTGAAGGAGAGGCACTAACCCCACCTTCCGGTGTGTGCGCTGAAGCTGTTACCTGGTCTGTTTACAAGCTGGGTGAAGGAGAGGCACTAACCCCACCTTCCGGTGTGTGTGCTGAAGCTGTTACCTGGTCTGTTTACAAACTGGGTGAAGGAGAGGCACTAACCCCACCTTCCGGTGTGTGCGCTGAAGCTGTTACCTGGGTCTGTTTACAAGCTGGGTGAAGTAGGGGCACTAACCCCACCTTCCGGTGTGTACGCTGAAGCTGTTACCTGGTCTGTTTACATACTGGGTCGTTGAACCAGTCCTTCCTAATCAACCAGCGTGCACAAACTCAAAATATCTGTATTCAACAAACCAAACCATATGAAACTCTGGAAGATTTAAATAGGTTTCGGCTTTCCAGTGCGTGAGTGACAGTATTCGCGACGCTGGTAGGGGTTGGGAGTGGTGGCGCCCCCTGTCCAAACAGTGAAAGGGGGGTCACCAATAAAGTAGCACACAACATAAGGGTGACCAATATAGGGAATCTTCCCTTCCGTGTCTTTATACCCGCATAATTCTTATACATCACATATAATATTTTTACGGTATTTCAACTTCTTGGGTAGCACCGGCCATGGCTGCGACATTTCAGCGCCTGCTGAACTATAGTTGCCCTCGATGGATGCTTAGGTTGTATGATTTAAAGCTGCATAGTCCGATAAAAGCATAAACTTGTCAAAACCAAGACACTTACCTACATTTGATCCAACATATCAAGCTTAGATGCTGATGCACTCTTTAAGCATTTGTTGCTGCATAGAAGCGGGTACTACATCAATTAAACAGAACCTGTTTCTACTGAAGCCTATGGTGTCAGAATCTTTACGTGTTTCTCAAAATTAAATTGGCATGTTTTCACTTCAAATACCTCTCTTACATAAAGTTCCTTCAAACTAAAGTAAAATAGATTATGATCAATCTAATGTATTTATCTCAGAAAAATGCCAGAAGCTCAAAAACATCAGACTATGCATCTTTAAAACTGTGAAGAGACATTGACAGGCCTTGGTCGGAGCATGGTGAGAGGGTTGTGTGTCTGAGTATGTACGGGGTTGAGGCGCCACCTGGCGGTATCTACTCGTACTATTGACCTCCCTTGTGGACATAACCTGCTCCTTACCCCTGCGCGTTCACCCCCCCTGTTTGGCCACCATCTGCAGCGCACACCACGTGACTTCACGGCCTATTCCAGGGGTCGTACAGGGACTGGAAAGTCCCTATTTTGGGTAATTAGTCTTGGAAAGTCTTCAATGCCATTAAACTATCCCCACTGATCTAAATTAGTCTGAAATCGCCATTCGGAATGGAGATTTCAGACTAAATTCAAATGGATATAGTCTTTAATTCCTATCAAAAACAGCCTTGAACAGCCTTGAATTCCGTATCTTCACATGTGTGCGGACCCTGCTATTCTTTAACGTGGACACGAGAAAGTTGCGGAGTCTGATAAAAGCATCAAATCTCCAAAAGCAAAACACTGACCTAGATTTGAACTTACATATCCAACCTATATATATATATCGGTGTGCTTAGTAAGTATTTGTTGCTACATTGAAGAAAATACTGAGTCAATTTAATAGAGCATGTTACCGTTGAAGCCTATGTGGTCAGAGTTTTGACAAGCTTGCCACAATCCCAGCCAAGTCAAACCAATGACTTACAAAATTGATACATGTCGCTAGCTAGTCTGCCGCTCGACATTAAAAGGAGAATGTTATGACTGGTTAGCTCAGCACCATGATAATGTAACTGAGTGGGATATCGGGTCATTGTGCTGGCGGCCTGACTTCCCAGTGGGGCAGCAATATAAAGTCGCTATGAGTGTGCACTGTCACAAGTTGGTACCCATCCTGATATGACCTTAGATGTTGGCCAGATGCAAAACCCCAACAAACAAATCAGTATCTAAGTTAGTTAGATACATCGGACGAAATTTAGGTAAGTATTTTTGCTTTCGAAAATGTGATGCCTTCATTGGACTATGCAGCTTTAATGTAAGCTGTCACTAGTCAGTCTTTCCCTCCAGTCCTGATATGACCTTAGATGTTGCCAGCACGTAAAACCCCAACAAACTAACAGTCAGTATTTGTACAGCTTGATATAACCTAGTTTGTGGGAGTTATTTAGAGCCAAGACAATTAATTGTGTATGTTTATGCTGCAAATAACGCCAACGTTAGTCATGTTAAGGCAAATTTACTTCAAACTAAAGTATGGTAGATTATAATTTATAGGGATGAACCTAATATAATTATTTATCTTAGAAAATGACAGAAACCAGAACCACCTTCAAACAGCGCTGATGGGATGGCCCAGTCGGTTGAGCGCCCACTCACGGTGCGGGAGGTCACGGGAGCTCACAGGCTCAATCCCCGGCCGCGTCAAGGCAAACTCTCACAACATTTATGCATCTCGCCACTTTCCTGGCTGTGGGCAGGGACTGGACTTTTCATTGTCACGATAATGTGTCTGAGTGGGATATCGGGGCATGGTATTGGTATCGGTGAAGCGGCACTAGAACTATTGCGAAGAAAATGAAGCCATTGGTGTCTGGCGTGTCCTGATGATTCACCTCCAGAATGAAGTGCTACTTATTATTGTGGTGTTCTCTGTGGTGGAGTGGTTAGAGTGGCTGACTTTTTTCTAGGTCGGACTCCTAATCTGAAGGTCAGTGGTTCGATTTCCCATGCCCTCACCTCTGCCAATTTGGATTTCCACCGCTGTGGATAACTTCCAGTGTCATCAAAGGCCGGTTGCTCTCATACCATGTCTATGTGGTGTGGGAGGTTAAAAATCCCTTGGGTCGGTAAAAGTGTAGGCTCGGGCTTTCTATCGACCAGCAGTGGAATGAGGAAGACCAGTCGTCTATGACTGAAATTTCCCCTGCTTAAACAACTAATGGACCAAAAAAAAAAGAAAAAAGTTAAACAGTAAAGACAAAAAGAAGCAGCAGCACACGCACGCTCACAGATACCGACACACACACACAGCAACTTAAAAACACACATAAAGCACTCTAGTCTCCAGAACAGGACACAGACACGTGTGTATAGTACATATATATATATGCATATATATCAATACAAAAATATATATGTATGTATAGATCATGCTACATGGTCAATGAACTCTGCGGTTTGTGTGAGACTGTCTCAAAAGGTGCTAAGAAATATGGGACAACACTTTGTCCATTGTAGCGATCAACCCACTATCTGCTTATGCATTTGTTCAGGATAAACTGCTTTGTTTTTTTACATGGCCTTTCATAATCCCAATAGAATACATAGTGATTTGAAGCAAATGTCCCTGTGTTTTCAGTGTAACCGTTTCTGTGCTGTTTTGTGTCAATCGGTACAATGGACAAAAAAAGAAAGAAAGTTATCACATTTTGACACAGGCTCATATATATTTTTTAATGAACGCGAACACTCGGGGGGAGTAAAGAGGACTTTTTGTTGTTGATTAAAGTCCGACTAATAAACATATTAAATGACAAAGCAAGCATGGAAACAATCAACATGGAAATAAAGTCAAATAATATGAATGCAAAAATGTGCGCGCGCTGCCCCTGTGGGCGGTGTGCGCGAAAGCAGTCTGTAGGCAGGTTAACTGTGATTAATGTCCCTGCACCCTCGCCACCTGCCGTCAGATGTTGCGCACTGGCCCGCTGGCTGGCGGGCAGCGCACCCTCCCCGCCCCCCCCCCTCCCCCGCCCCCCGCGCGCGCCCAGCGTCCCAAGTCCCATCTGGAGGTAGTGGTAGTGGCGCGCATATTGAAGCTGTGGGGCAATGCGGCGGCCATGGCGCTGGTGGCGCGCCCGATGCCCGCGGTGTCGGCGATTACGTATGCTGTATAGGCGTTCGAGGCCCAGCTGCCCAGTTCGCGGATGTGCGTTTCCGGTACTCCAACGCTGAAGAGGGTGCAGCAGCCCCCACCCCCCACCCCGCCGGAAACGATCAAAGCGGCTTGGTAGAATATGGAAGGGAGCGGGGTAACACCAGGGAACCCCAAACCCAGGTTGAATAGACATAGACGCCATGAGCTGGGTGCTGAATCAGTTTGTTTGTTTGTTGTTTTACGTCCTAGCAACATCTAAGGTCATATCAGGACGGGTACCGACTTGTGACAGCGCGCACTCATGGCGACTTTTACAGTGCTGCCCCACTGGAAGACCATGCCGCCAGCACCATGACCTGATATCCCACTCAGTCACATTATCCTGACACTGAGCCAACCAGTCCTTGCCCTATCTTAATAATGCCGAGCGCCAGGCTAGGAAGCAACAAGTATCAATTTTTAAGTCATTGGTTTGACTCGACCAGGGTTCGAACCCATGATCTACCAACGCGGGAGGCGGATGCTCTAACTCATTCGGCCATCCCGTCTGTATCAGTGATGGGTAGAGACCATGGCTAGTTAAACACCACAGGTAGAACGCTACTCTGGACTAGTGGTGGGAACTGGCATAAGGTGCATAGTTCGAGAGATTTTCTGAGATTAATGCAGTGTGTTGATCATTATAAATTATGGTCATACGGTCAGACAGGATGGCCGAATAAGTTGAGCGCGTGCTTCCCATTTTGGTAGGTCGTGGGGTTCAAACCCATGACTTAACCCAATGATTTAAAAATGTTATACTTGTCGCTACCTAGCCTTGTGTTTGGCATTGGTAGGATAGGGCAAGGAGCAGTGGAATGAGGAAGACCAATCGTCCAATTGAAATGTCCCGCTCTTAATCAATTTAGTTTGAAGTAGGTTTTATTTTAAATGGCTAACTTGGAAACAAATTTGAAGTTAAAGTGTACTGTAAATAAATGTTGGTGTGGACGTCAACATTTTAGTACCATAGGGTTCCGCAGTAAGAAGTTCTATTAATTTGGTTTAGTATTTCCTATGCAGCTCAAATACTAAAGTGGCTGTCACACATCACCGGATTGGGGGAAACGGAAAGAAACCAAACAAAGTCCGTTGATAGTCCGGTTTGTGTCCGTACAAGTTTTGATCATGCACAAAACTTGGAACAGATGCCACCGGGTTGACGTCTACGGTTCTTGTCCGGTTTGAGTTTGTTTCGTCTGTTGGCTATCCGTTCATGTCCGTTTCATGTCCAATCGTCCAGCGGCCTTTGACCCGATATCGCAACATTTTGACACATTTTAATATCTTTTGATACTCATCACGCCCGAACACCACCGGACTAGACGATTCTATCCGTTGCTCAATCCGGTGATGTGTGACAGCCGCTTTAATACGTACACCAGTATCAATGTTGGAGATGTTGCATCATATGTAGCTGAGTTATTCTTTCATCAGATTGTACAGCTTCAACTATGTGCACAGGTCGGGCCAGGCTGGTCGGTACTGGTTGCTGGTTACTGGTTACTGGTTGCTGGTTACTGGTTGTTACTGCTAGGTATAGATGTGTAAAGTACATTGCAATGTAGTAGTAACTACTATAGTATTAATATGGCCATAACATTTTTCTGTTTAGCGAATTTCCAGATAATTGAGGGGTGTCTGCCTAATCACAATTTGAGTATACACACAAAAGACACACAAACATCATTATTTCACTAATTGTTTCAAAACTCCAATTAGTGTATTTAAGATTCTTATTATAAATATAATGAAGCTAATATATCATGATCAGCTATGTCATATGACACACACTTACCGTACAGTGCTTTCAAAAAGTTGCGAAATAGGAGTTGCAGTTGTAAAAGTAGAAATTGCAGATGTGACGCCAAACACGCAACACTATGGAGCATAGTCTATGTTGTGGAAAAGTGCAGGTCACAGGTGAGAATGTAGACGACGCTGGCGGCTTGCTTTGGCTCATTTTGAAAGCACTGCCGTAACTATCCGTTTGCATAGTATGACCCCGTACTGTTCTCACTCAGGAAATATGTATACCCATTAATGCCCAGCTGGGCATGTATCGTGCCATGACGTCACCACATTGCATCAAAATGACGCGAATCGTCCACGGTTTGTTACCAACTGTTTATTTATACCTGCTTAAATTGAACAAAATAATTCATGATAAAATAAATGTGTGATGAGCCTAGGTCACGAACGGTTTAGATACCCATTCATTTCCAGGGGCGAGGAGGAGGAGGAATGCTTAAAATAGTATTTATATTGTTGTTGATATATGCAGAGATGTGGTATGCAGACACATCCTCCATCCAGACACACACACACATGCATATCACCCTCGCCTTCCTTCCCCTACCGTCTCCTGTCTGCACACATCTTTGTTGGCACACACACACACACACACACGTGCACACACATAAACACACACACACACATAAACACACACACGCCACCCACCCCTTATCCTACCGTCTCCTGTCTGAATACACATCTTTGTTGCCATGGATCCCACACTCCTGTCCCCATCTCCGCTCTCCACCTCGCACACACACGCACACACACGCGCGTGCGCACGCACACACACACAGACACACACAACACACACATAACACCCCCCGCCCTTCCTTCCCCTACCGTCTCCTATCTGAATACACATCTTTTTTGCCATGGATCCCACATGCCTGCCCCCATCTCCGCTCTCCACCTCACTCACACACACACACACACACACACGCACGCACGCACGCGCACACACACACACTCACACACAACACACACACACATATCACCCCCCCCCCCTTCCTTCCCCTACCGTCTCCTGTCTGAATACACATCTTTTTTGCCACGGATCCCACATGGCTGTCCCCATCTCCGCTCTCCACCTCACACACACACGCGCACACACGCACACACACGCACACACATATCACCCCCTCCCACTTCCTTCCTCTACCGTCTCCTGTCTGCATACACATCTTTGTTGGCATGGGTCCTACACGCCCGTCCCCATCTCCGCTTTCCACCTCACTCACACACACACATGCACACACACACTCACTCACATACACACAAAGCCCGCCAACTTCCTCTCCGGCCAGTCGCCATAGCAACACGAGATGCGATCCTTCGGCACACTGCACGGTCGCTCCACCGACCGGCATTATCGGCAACAACCGCGGCTCACACGATATGATCGATGGGATTCAGCGAGCGGCTGGTAGTGCTGTGCGCCTCTAGTTACCGCGCGTCCCGCTGGGCGGCGCGCGCGTGTCAGTGAGTGTGTGAGCGTCTGCGTGGGTGGGAACTGGCGCGTGGTCGTGTTTACTTGTTCCGCCACACGGGCCCCCATAACACTGGGAGGCCGGGAGGAGGCAACACAGGCCCGGACAGCAGCAGTCCCTCCCACCAGTACTGTTGCAGTACTAACAGTACTACTACTGTACTAGTACTGTACTAGTAGTACTACTTACCACTTACTCACTGGTACTACTCACTACCTTCTGGTCGCCACTCCAGCACCGGGCACCACACATAGTACTACTACTGTACTAGTAGTACTACTTACTGTACCAGTAGTACTACTTACTGTACCAGTAGTACTACTTACTGTACCAGTAGTACTACTTTCTTTACTACCACATAATACCTTCTACTCTCCAATCCAGCATCCACGCCACGACCCGGGAAATACCTACATGCATACCTACATATCTACATGCCTACTTACCTGCCTACTTACTTACCTACCCACTTACTTACCTACCTACCTCCGGTCGCCAGCTACACGACTAGGCGCGCGTCGGACCTTGTGATACTGACACCCACACGAGACGGGTGTGTACGAACTCCTCAGTGACATTGCATCTCCTTTCACTCCCCGCCCCGCCCCGCCCCGCCCCGCCCCGCCCCGCCCCGCCCCGCCCCGCCCCGCCCCGCCCCGCCCCGCCCCGCCCCGCCCCGCCCCGCCCTGCCCAGACCCCCGCTCTCCACCCCATCCCCGACCTTCTTGAAGATTGATACTGCCTATCATGGATAAGCCTGAATAGGCTTGTTTTCACCAGACCTCCCCAGCACACCCCAACCGAGCTCTGCACATTTGAAGAGCAGATTCGGCAGCGCCTGCTTGGATTAACCCATTATTAATCGATATGGTCGGCAGTTAAACTTAAAGACGAGCTTTGCTCTTGCTTGGTGCTGCCACCTCACACCACACGCGGGGTATGGATGGTTGGCTGTGGTTGCGACGGACAAAAACTGAACTGAACTGAACTGTACTGAACTGAACTGAACTGTACTGAACTGAACTGAACCCAGCTGAACTGTTCAACTGTTATGTAGCCACCACGGGTGTGCTCGGGGACGTTGCAACCAGTGGTTGATGAGCGGAAGGGAAATCTTTCACAGAGGGAGGCTGATGAGCAAAAGCGGCGGAACTAGTGAGCTGCTCAGTGAACTACGTGTTGCCCTGCACCTGACTGAAACTCTCCGTCCCGGCTAAGCACCCAATCACGCGCACACACGCGCACATACACGCACTCACACACGCGCACACAGACCGCGCACACACACGCACACAAACTCCCACTCACACACGCACTCACACGCGCACACACCCTCACACACAGACCGCACACACACACACGCACACCCACCCACACACACACACACCCTGACACACACAGAACACGCGCACACACACAGACTGCGCACACACACGCACACAAACTTCCACTCGCACACACGCACACACATACGCACGCGCACACCTGGCACCATAGTTACACGCCCCGTACACCTGCCAGTCGCTGTTCCCCGCACCTAACAACCTGTGTAGCAACGCGTGCCGCTCCAGCTTTACTACTCCAGGGTTAAGGAGCCGTGTTCACTCCCTTTCCCCACTCCACCCGGCACACCCACACACCCACACCCACATCCACATCCACACACCCACATGTATCACTGACACACGTGGCCGCTCCGGTTTCATTTCCGAATGACCCCCCAAAAAAAATCACACCACACAACCTCACCAACCCCCACCACTACACACAACTCCCTCCCTCCCATCCTTCCTCCCTCCCTCCCTCCCATCCTTCCTCCCATCCTTCCTCCCATCCTCCCTGCCTGCCTGCCTGCCTGCCTGCCTGCCTTCCTGCCTCCCTCCCTCCCTCCCTCCCTCCCTCCCTCCTCCCTCCTCCCTCCCTCCCATACTTCCCCACGTATTGCGCGCATTCCGCGTATAACCGGATAAAGCTGGCGAAACCCCGCTCCTGAAGGCGGCCGTCGGTTGGTGGCGCCCTATGCGGACGGCGGGGTTTAGGTGGCTGCACCGTGCGGGCTGTAAGCGGTGACAGGTGGTGGAGGAGGCGATAGACGCGTATCGTACCAGGTGGTTGGGGAGTTGGGGGGAAGGGTCTCCTCCAGTTGGTGAGTTTCACCTCTACCACCCACCTCGCCAGGGCGCCTACTTACTACTCTTACCCCTTAACCCCGTCCTTACCCCCCCTACACACACGCACACACACACACACGCTCGCTCACTCACACACACACACGCGCACGCACGCACGCACGCACACTCACTCACTGACCATCTGGCGCGTGTTTCTACCTGTAAATAAATCACGCGGGGTGAGTGACCCTACACTACAGCACCTGCCGGGTGGCCCATGGTGTAACCCTGGAGCAACTAGCGTAGGTTGCCTGGACACCCCGGGCAGACAGCTCCGGGACTGGTTGACTGATGCGCACCTGGATGAGCAACTCCCATCACCTGCTGGTGCACCGAGAGTGCTGTGCCGCGGCGTGCTAGCTGTGTGTAATTTGGCTCTGAGGAACCAGTGTAGTTAGCTAGTATTGGCTTGATAATCACTTGATTGATTAACCCACACACGATATGGCGGAGTTGTTATATATATCATCAACATCAACACCGATGGTAGCTTCGTACTGAGCACATAGGTTCATTTGGCTTGACTCCGCTGCATTGGGATATATACGCTGTATGGAATATAGGCAGAGGCGGCCAGTGTAGTTCTGAGTTTACATTCCCCGGAGACTACCTCTACAACCACCCTACCTCATCCCACGGCCCGAGCCACACCCATTCAGGTGCCACACCCACTCCAGGCTTAATTACCCACAGGAGGGTGGCCGCCAGGCGGCGTCCGTTGTCAGCAGTGACGTCACTGGCTGGTGTATTGAGTTGTTGACCTGGATTCGCCGCAGATCGACGGCCGGGAGTACAAAAGGCCTACACTGGCTGCGTGTGTGCCATTAGTCCCCGGCGCTGGCGGAGTAATTGACGGAGGCCCTCGGACAGCCCTCGGACGGCCGCTACATCCCCTGTGGACGGGCCGGTAAGAGCCCGGTTGACACTTCCAGGTGCGGCGTGCCGATGGAGTGATTACTGCACAATGGCGGAGACAACTAGGGAGGCCAGCCACCTGCCCGCCCTTCCACTCCCCCTCCCCCTCTACCACACCTGCGGGGGACTTTCAATCGGTTTGCCTAGTCGGATTTACACGTGACTTATTTGCTAAAAAATCATCGGACAGTATTTTGAGAGAAACCTCCAAAACAAGGACTTTAGAAAAAAAATAAGAAAGAAAGAAAAAGAAAAGAGAAAAAAAAAGAAGGAAGGAGAGAAATACAGTAAGAAAGAAAGGAGACAAAGGGTGCACCGACAGCGAGGTGTGATGTTTTATTTAGACGCATTGTTCCTGTGGCAGCTCACCTGTAGCTTCCATGTGTGTGTGTCACACACACCAGATTTGGCAGTTCCCGCACTTCGATAAGGGTTTACGCACGACACAGGCGAGCTGAACAGGTGCGCGCCAAATCAATTAAAGAAACTACACTGCGCAGACTGCCAATCAGCTAGCACCTTCTCGTCCGCATCCTGCTCCTTCCTCCTCCTCCTTCCTTCTCCTCCTCTCACCTGGAATGCGGAAGTTTCTCCCTCTCCTCCACCCCTCTCCCCTTCTCCTCCACCCCTCTCACTTCTCTCCTCCGCCCCTCTCCCTCTTCCTCCACCCCTCTCCCTCTCTCTCCACCCCTCCCTCTCTCTCTCACTCTCCCTCCCTCTCCCTACCCCCCCCCCCTCCCCCTATCTACCCCTCATTAGTGTTGTTACCCATCATTTACCTACCTGCTGGATGTGGATGTGAATTCTCAGCTAACTAAGCTGCTACATCCCTGTACAATCCCCTCCAACCAACCCCCTTCCCCTCATTTATAAATAAATAAATAAAATCATCGCCATCACTCCTGCGCACACTGAGTGAACACTGCGACATGCCTGGACAGGTAATAGTTATGCCTGAGTGCCTGGACAGGTAATAGTTATGCCTGAGTGCCTGGACAGGTAATAGTTAAGTGACTTCCGGTCCGTGACAGGGGCGTGGCCGGCGGCGATCACGTGTACGCCCGGAAGGTACTGGCTGTTGTCATCCCCCGTCATTATTATTGTACGTCGCCTACCAACCGCTCCGGGGAGGACCGTTGTCGCCATGACGACGCCGTAACTGAAGCGTCACGGCGCTTGTCTGGGGAGCGTTTAATTAGGGTGCTGTCTGCTTGGTGTGCAAGTGTGTGTGTTACCTGCATCTGTTACCTGCGTCTGGTTCTCACGCAGGTACCATTGTGCTTCTGACAAGGCTCGATACTACACAGCCACCCACGTCCCCCTATTCCACCACACTTCATCCGGCTTGTGTAATAGACTCATTATCCTAATAGACTCATTATCCTGGAAGCGGCCCCCACTCTGATCTGGAACCACAAAAGAACACGGGGTTCATCCCCGGGATGGGCAACCTCCCAGAGGGATAAAGGATTCGTTCCGGATCACCTACGGTTCCAGTTCCGGTTAAGTGACTTTCAATCAGAGACCTTATTTTTGTGTGTGTGTGCACGTGTGTGTGCAGCTACTGCTGCAGCAGCTGAAACTTCACGGTCCAGTGACTACCGCCACTAGCTCTCCCGCCGCCTTGTGATGGATGAATTTGAGAGTGGTCTGCTCTGTCATCGCAGGATTGTGAGCGGGCGTTGCGTTCTCTCGTCGATGTGATGAGCGCGCCTTATTTAAAAACAATTCAACCCGGTCACGTGACCCACACCCGCGTTGGCGCGCGGCTGGCGTCTGGAGGGTCCGCTGGTTTCTGAGGACTACTGCGCCTCTCGGCCCCCAGTCGTCACTGTTTGCCCTCCTTGTTTACCAGGCACTCCCTTATTCAGGGGCTCTGTGCTTTATGTGCGACGTCTGACGGATAGGGTTTGCGCCCCGCGCCAGCACCCGACATTAACACTGAATCTCTCATTGCGCGCGAGCATTTAGGAACCTGGATCCAGCGCGCGAATTCCTGAATCATTCCCCGGGACAGCGATATGCGCGTCGTGGCGGCATTTGGGGCCGCCTCATGCGCGCGCCGTAATCAGACGTGAGATTAGTCTGTGGGGATAATCTGCGCCTAATCCCAGGGTAAGGCCCCGAGGTTAGAACCACACCCGTGACTCACTGACAGCCGCGGTAGTAAACACAGCCACATGGCCAGCGCCCCGCCCAGTGTAGATAGATAGGGCAGGCGCTCCGGGGACTCTCCCCCCCCCCCCCCCCACACACACACACACCCACCTCACACACACACACTCCGCACCAATAGGTGGCAGCACTGAGCCGTGGTGGCGCGGCGCAGCGCAGAAGTGGGTCCCGATACAGCGGCGCCTGGATAGCGTGCCCGGGGGTGGTGGGTGCGGGAGGTTTTTAACGGGTCACAATCTTCGCTTAAGCCCACCGACTTCCGGTGCGAAATTACGTTGCGTTTTAGGAAGCGCGCTTGGCCGGGCCGGGCCGCCTGACGTCGGAGCCGCGTTGGCGCTCTCTACTGGCGCTTGGGATCGCGCGCTTCGGATCCGGCATCAGCTGTAACACTGACGGGGCGGCGACATGGTCACGTGACATCACACTGACGTTATTGTCGGGCAGTTGAGTGGGACCATTCGGTTTGCGTTTGACGCTGATTGTGTCTTTGCTCGGAGGATACTGGAAGCTGGAGGCCCCCCCCCCCGCCCACACCCACACACACTTCTGATGGCGCCACCAAGCGAAGGTTTTTTTGGACTGAATTAGTGCCTCCAGACGGCGGTTGTGTGTGGAGCCGAATTGGAGGCTTAACTGACCGGGCTGTAACGGTGGAGTCAGCCTCTTGGTAGAGCCCGAGGCCCCCCTCAACCCATACCCCCACACCCCACACCCCACACCCCACACCCCACACCCACCCTCCAACTGCCACCTCCCACTTCCCTACTGCCAGTAAAGACTGCCCAGTAAGGACGCCGCCTAGCGGGCGCCCGACGTCTGGATTTATATCGATCTTCATAGGCCTACGCAACTGGCCGTTTGTTTGGCCTCTCACCATGGCAACGAAAGCCTGACTGAGCACCCTGTATACAGCTGATTCAGGCCGCTCCGCAGCGGGCGCAACTCGGATATTCCCGCTCTCCATGCGCCAACTTAAATGCGGCCAACTAGGCTAATTCCACCAGTGGGTGAGGCGGCGCCATCGGTAAGTGTGGCGCGGCGGATTTTTTTGTGTCTGTGTACACCGGGGTGAGTCGGCCGAGCCGCATTACTGCTGCCATTAGCTGAAAAGCGCAGGAAGCTGCAGCGGGTAAGTCCGTCTGCGGAAGAGGGGCATGTAAACCGGAAGTGACGCACCATTAGAAGCAGCGTCTCAACTGACCCCCCCCCCCCCAACCCCCAACCCCCTTCAAATAGCGCGTGGCTGTGTGCATCGGGGTGCATCATAGGGAGGAAGTCCGGGGACGCTCGCGCCGAATGGTGGAACTCCGTCTAAGTTCTGCTGATCAACGGAATGCCATCCTCCTTCCGGGTCACCGCTTGAGGTCACGACCCCCGGGGGTCATTTCCGGGTCAACAACAGTCGGCGGTGCAAGCTACTTACCTACCTACCTACCTGCCTACTTTGCGACTACGGGTGGAGAGAGAGCGAGCGCCTCGCGAGGCACTGGTGTGTGGTCGACGGAACTAGTCGGCGTTAGTTCGGTGAATCGCCGCCAGAGGGGTGGATGCCACCTGGCGGCTGTGGCGCGTTCAGAACACGACGGACGGGGGCCCTGACTACACGTCGGATCACCGCGGATTTGTGTTAACTCGTCACTAGGCTTGTCACGATTTAGTCCGAAAGTGGATTTACTGTGAGGAGACCACGCGTAATCTACAAAGTAAAGTGATGAAGAAGTACCCAGGTTGCGTCTGTACATAGCACACACATTTACACACACATACATACACACACACGCGTATACACACACACATACACACACGCGCACACACATACACACACGTGCACACACCCATACACACAGATGCATATATACACACACACTGACGACTTGATCTCAACTGTGTAACACTGTGATAAAGCAAAGGAAAATAGTGATACGGAATCGAATCGGAGCTGCATGTTATCTATCCCTCCATTAACTGTCGACGTGTATATAACTGTTAACATTTAAGTGTTATTTCTATTAGAATACTAGAAACTAGTGTAACTGACCTAGTAATATAATATACCAGTGTACAGTCAAATATTTCGTCCAGTTTCTGATATAAACACACCACACCGCCAAGGGCTGTTGGTATATATATATATAGTATATAATATATATATATATATTGTGATACGGCACAGGCTGAGGTCTGTTGAGCTGTTCAGTGTAACAGTGCATGGGACATTGAAGGCTATAGTTGTACCGTCTACACCCCCCCCCCCCCCCACCCCCCTACACGCCCCTGATGGTGCCGGTGAAGATGACGGGTGTTGGCCTACTGCAGCAGCTGATAGACTACTGGAGCGCCACGTTCCACCACGGCCCGTGGAGAACGGGCGTCCAACCGTGGAGGAGCGGCCTCCAACCGTTCCAAAACGCCTGGAGCGGTAGCACGACCACCACCACCAGAGGTCGCCATTGGAGTACGCCTCAGTGGGAGGACACTGGAGGAGGAGGAGGAAGTGGAGGTGGGATGCCTGGTGAGGCTGAGGATGGAGGCGGGATACTTACGTCATTCTCATCGCAGTCCTCCTGGGTGCCGAGCGAAGACTTGTTTTACTACTACAAGATTGTGGACAACTACTATTATCAGCAGGTCGACATTAATAAGGTATGGCTATCACTGCGTCAACTTTCATCTTCTTTAAATAATTTGAATTATACATTGAAAAGTATAGAAAATGAAGCTTTATGAAAATTGTCCACGTACAAATGTTGTCCGCATACCTATAAATGTATAATAGAACCCAACTGAATGTTTGCATATAAATGTTGTCCGCATCCCTATAATAGAACCAAACTGAATGTTCGCATGCAAATGTAGTTCGCATCCCTATAATAGAACCAAACTGAATGTTTGCATATAAATGTTGTCCGCATCCCTATAATAGAACACAACTGAATGTTTGCATACAAATGTCCACATCCCTATAATAGAACCAACCTGAATGTCCGCATATAAATGTTGTCCACGTCCCTATAATAGAACCCAACTGGATCTTCGCATACAAATGTTGTCCACATCCCTATAATAGAACCCAACTGATTGTTTGCATACAAATGTTGTCCGCGTCCCTATAATAGAACCCAACTGAATGTCCACATATAAATGTTTTCTGCATCCCTATAATAGAACCGAACTGAGGCCGGTTTGGGGAACTCGGGGGGGGGGGGGAGGGGGTGCGTTCTCCATCCTCAGATGTATTCATCTCAATTAAATGTATTCGTCTCAATTAAGATTTGAACATGTCACTAAGTGGGTCAGCTTAGTGGTTTTGAGCCGGTTATCGTACTGAACCAGCACACATTCATTTATTAAGCGGGATACATTTTAACTGTAGAAAATTGGTCTTCCTCATTCCACTGCTCCTTTTCCTATCCTATCCCCTAAAACACCCGTTGCCATGACTTGGATCCTGTACCAGGTAGGCACTGTATGGTTGTTGAACCATACATATGTATATATGTAAGTGCATTGCCTATATGTATGTGATTGTAAGCCTAAAAGGACTTATGGATGTAAAGCATTTAAAACACTTACGATTTCATGGACTCACTTCTCAGGCAACGAGCCACATCAACAAGTAGGCGTGGATAGGGTGATTGCACCAGGGAGCCTAGGTTGTGTAATGGTTAGCATGCTAGCCCCCAAATGGCAAGAAGTGTGGATTGGAATCCTGCTCTCGGTGCAATATTTACCATCTTCATCACCCCGACGACACTAGTAATACTAAGCGCTAGGCTAGTTAGTGATTTTGACTCATCTGGGTTTTCAAACCTACAATCTGCCACGCAATTGAAGTTATTCGGCCATCCTGTTCGAATTCCATCAAGTAGTTTTTGATTTTGGCAATAAATATCAGTACTAGGTCTACAATCCCTGGCACAACTGTAGTTAACCATTTTTGTTACATGTTTCTGGTGGTGAGTGTGTAGTTATTGGCGCAAGCTCTCTTGTAAAATGTTTGTTTGCATGCTACGTGCACTGTAACAGTGCAAGTTGTGTGTAGAAGGTTCACCTTCTTTTTGCTGTGAATACAAACCAGCAATCAGCTCCGTGTCATTGACCGATAGCAACATGGAAGAGATAGCCTGGAACTAAATCCACCTATTTTTTTTTTTATCCCTCGCATATTTGTTCTCCACACAACAGGACTTTGTATCAAGGGTGAAATTAGGCGATTAAAAATGGGGAGTATTTATATTTAAATATTTCATTAAAAATAATGTAAGAAGAAAAAAGGAACAACAATCATCCATAATGATGCAAGTGATGCTCTTTCAGTTCTGAAAGTGCGTCGTCCCTAAGCCAAACTTTATCCCCAAATCTGGCTTTTATTTAAATCGACAAATCCCGAGTTTAATTGCCTTGGATCCACCTCTAATCCCAACCACTGTAACCAGTTCCTGCCCAAGGGAAGGGGTGAAGTGAGCAGTGAGCAGTGGTGGGTTGGTGGGAAGGCAGGCGGGGAGCTGCTCGCGGATGGCATTATTCCGCTATTATCGCTCACACATGGGCAGATGAGCTGGTGTTGAGCTAACCAGTCTTTTACTAAGAACTCACTGCTCCTTTTCCCCCCCTTCCAGGTAGGTTTAATGAAATGTAGAAAGAGCCCATTTCAGAGTTCCCACCGTAACTTTTTTTCAACTCCATAAATATGTCGCATTCACCATGAATATGGCCTTTGTCACACGGCGTGAAGCCAGTGCCAATGAATGATGTCTCATTCAGTTATATTCTATTGGATCATTTTTAAATATAAAGAAATATATTTACATATGTAAATATATGTAAATATAATATATAAAAATGTATATAAATATATATAGATATTCATGATTTGTGATAAGCCCCTTATCACCAGCAATAATTAGCAATGGTGATCGACTCACCCCCCCCGGCACCCTTTGCATGTGGGATTGCAGGGGGGGTGTGGTGGACTTCCAATGGCTGGGTTGCACCCTACCGCTCCACAGCCCGGGAACGTTCATGCCTAAACTTGCAGGCACACACTTGAAATTGTCTTGTATATGCATATATCCTTTTAAATGTGGACATGTATGTGGGAGAACATATTTATATATAAATAAAAGAGTTCTTCATCAGTTTGATATGATATGACCTTAGATAACAAACAAACAAGTGATCGGGGTCACAATCCAAATTGCTCACTGGCTTCGATCTGAACTAGCTGCTGAAGTCATTCACTTAGGTTGCATGATCCACAGCCTGAACGCTTATGTGTTTCTCTGTCTTGATTTGTTACTTGATCGACAGCCCGAATGACTCCATAGCCCACTACTACTTGATCTACTTCATGACCCACAGCATAGTCACTTCATGAAGTGCCTTCCGAGGTGTTCCCTGACCACATTCCACTCCATGTGCTACTGACTGGCTGCATTTGATGAAATTGATACTTATCACTAGCTAGCCTGGCGGTCGACATAAATAGGATAGGACTAAGACTGGTTTGCACAGTATCAGGATAATGTGATTGTATGGGATATTGGGTCATGGTGCTGACAGTCTGGTCTCCCAGTTGGGGAGCATTATAAAGTCGCCACGAGTGCACCCTGTTACAAGTTGTCATCCATCCTGATATGACCTTAGATGTTGCTGGGATGTAAAACAACAACAAGCAAACATGTACTACATTCTTGGTCAGTCTCTGAACTTCATACTCTGATGCTGCCTGGGCAGCATCTTGAGCTTCTCTTTTAAGTTCCGCTCTGCGCTCCAGACATGAGTTGCTCACGGAGCCATAGCTCCAACGAGCTACTTCCTGAACCTCATACTGAATCACTCCATGAATTTAAGGTGGAGTCTCTCCCTGAAACACTTAACAACGGGCTCCATAAATCGTAACCTGAGTAACTCTGAATTAGAGTGTATATATATATATATATTTATATGAGCCTGTCTCAAAAGGTGATCACTCCTCTTCTTTTTTTGTCCATTGTAACGATTGACACAAAACAGCACAGAAACAGTTACACTGAAAGCACAAGGACATTTGCTTCAAATCAATATGTATTCTATTAGGATTATGAAACACCATGTAAAAAACAAATCAGTTTATCCTGAGCAAATGCATAAGCAGATAGTATGTTGCTCGTTACGATGGACAAAGTTTTGTCCGATATTGCTTAGCACCTTTTGAGACAGTCTCATATACATACACATCACCACCTCAATGGCACTGTTTCTCCATTGATCAGTTCTGGAATTGGTGTCTGATCTACAGCATATGTAGCTCCCTGAACCACATTTCATGTCACTCCCTGAACCACACGTTGAATCGATCCATGAACTACATGTTGAGTTCTCCGCATAACTGCATGTTGATTCGCTCCCTAAACCATATGTTGAGTTGCTCCATGAACAATATGTTGATTCGCTCCCTGAACCATATGTTGAGTTGCTCCATGAACAATATGTTGATTCGCTCCCTGAACCATATGTTGAGTTGCTCCATGAACAATATGTTGAGTCGCTCCCTGAACCATATGCTGATTTGCTCCATGAACAATATGTTGAGTCGCTCCCTGAACCACATGTTGAGTTGCTCCATGAACAACATATTGAATCGCTCCCTGAACCACATGTTAGAGTTGTTCTCTGAACCACGTGGTGAGTTGTTCTCTGAACCACATGGTGAGTTGCGCCCTGGAGGACATGTCCAGTGACACACCACCACCACCACCCATCACCATACCACACGACCACCACCACCACCACAACACCACCACACCACAACACCAACCGGGTACGGTGGCCAAATCGGTAGAGCGCGGGCCTCGCGTGCGGGAGATCGGGAGTTTGGTTCACCGTCGAATCAAACCAGCACCACTACCACCACCACCACCACTACCACCACACCACCACACCACCCACCACACCACACCATACCACACCACCACCAAATCACCTCCACAACCACCACCAAATCACCACCACACCACCACTACCACCACACCACCCACCACACTCTCACCACACACCACACCGCCACTACCACCACCAATACCACCACAAATACCACCACCACACTCCACCACACCACCACCAGCACCCACCACCCACCACGTCACATCCAGCATTGCACCACGTGTCTGAGTGGCTCCGCTGAACGTGAGCTGGTCCCCTCACTTTGGCTGCGTGTTTATGGATCTGAACGGTGCGACCATTACCCGGCGATGCAGCTCCAGCCGGGCGGGTCTCCCCGGCGCTGCGGCCGGCGACTGCCGTCAGTGAGCGCATAAAGAGCCCATGTTGGCACTCCGTCACCATCAGTTCGCCATAAGCATGAGAGGTCAGCTGCCGGCCAGAGGTCCGCCCACTACCCCGCATTGCATGTGGAGGGCGCTGCCGCTGGCCACTTTGCATTATGGGTAAATTACCTCTACTACCAGCCGTGCGTCGGTATTTTGCATTTAAAGTTACATGGTCCGTTGATTTAAAAAAAAAAAAAAAAAAATTCAGAAACCAAATCATGTACGTAAGTTTGATTCTATAGCGCTAACTTAGATACTGGTGTATTAACGAATGATTTGGGACAGCGCAAACAGACTAATCAGTGAATTTATGAGCTCATCCCTTTGGAAACCTACTTTGAGACAGCCATTAGACAGGGAGGCCACTAACCAATTAGGTCAATCTCGGGACCTCATTAGTATTGCACTCTTTCTAAGGGGACCAGGCTACCTATATCAGTAGGTCAGTCCACATCACGTGGTCATCGCGTGATGATACTCTGGGTCATAGCTACAAGAGTTTAGGCATGCTTGCGGAAATTATTTTGGGTTCTTTCAGCTCAAATTGCTCCAAAATTTTCAATTTTTCATCAGAGTTACTCAGGATTAATGAATGGCAGGTTATAATGGTCAACCTGATGTACTTATCTAATAAATAAGGCAAACATTCAAAAGCTATCCGACTTTGCCATTTTAAATGCACCTACAGGCTGAAGGAGTATCACGCCATCACCACCCAAGATTGCACTTGGGTGTTGTGTATACTTAGCTATTCTTGGGATGGGTGGGTGGTTGGTTGGGTGGGTGGGTGGGTGGGTGGGTGGGGATGGGATTATTTAGGGAATAATTTAGGTTCAGATCCGGGCGACGTCAAAGCTATGGGCATTGGATTTGTTTCGTTTGTTTGTTGGAGTTTACGTCCTAGCAACATCTAAGGTCATATCCGGACGGGGTGAGCATTGGGGTGGAGGAGTCCAGTCAACACTAACTACTTGGTTAATTCAAAACATGTTGTGTGGGGGGGGGGGGGGGGGGGGGGGGGGGGGGGGGGGGGGGGGGGGGGGGGGAAGTGATGCAGACCCAGGGAACATTCAGACAGGGCAATGGGGTTGTGCTATAGGATGTTGTTGAAAAGCCTTAAAAGCTGCATACTCCGGTGGAAGCGTAACTTCTTTTAGCCGAAATGCATAGTTAGGTTTGATCCTGTAATAACTAATATATGAGCCTGTCTCAAAAGGTGATAACTCTTCTTTTTTTTTGTCCATTGTAACAATTGACACAAAACAGCACAGAAACGGTTACACTGAAAACACAAGGACATTTGCTTCAAATCAATATGTATTCTATTGGGATTATGAACCACCATGTAAAAAAACGAAGTTCTCAGAAAAATTAAAAATAAGAAAAGCTTGTTTGCCACTATACAGACAAAGAAACTTATTTATTTTGGCCACATCATTCGTCAGAGTTCAATATACCGTACATTGTTGGAAGGGAAGGTGAATGGCAGCAGAGGGAGAGGGAGACCAAGAACATCATGGTTTACAAATATTTCACAGTGGACAGGCTTGAATTATTCACAGTCTATCAGAACAGCACAACATCGGGACAAGTGGAGAACCATTGCATCCAACCCTCGACTAGAGGATGGAACTATTGATTGATTGATGTAAAAAACAAATGCGTTTATCCTGAGCAAATGCATAAGCAGATAGTATGTTGATCGTTACAATGCACAAAGTTTTGTCCCATATTGCTTAGCACCTTTTGAGACAGTCTCATATATCCAACTTAAGAGACTGGCACCCTCATTGAACACTTATTGGAGTTTAGTAGTCCCGCGCTTTCCTTGGAAAAGTTACTTCAAGCTAAATTAAAGTAGCATAGTCCGATGGTCTTGAGTTTCCGACATTTTTCTGAGTTAAGTATATTAAATTGATCATTATTATTTACCTTAATTTACTTTGAAGTAACTTTTAATTGAAATGGCTACCTTTTGAGATATTTGAAATTCAAACATGTGAAAATAATTTTGGCAAGCTTGCCAAAACTCTGATACCATAGGCTTCTGCAGTAACAGGTTCTATTAAATTGACTCAGTGTTCCCTTCTATGTGGCAACAAATACTTAATAAGTGTATCGGTATCTCAGTTAGATATGTAGAATGAAATCTGGATAATTGTTTTGGTTTTGAAAAAATTTGATGCTTCATCGGACTATGCAGCTTTAAGTAGATTGTAATTTACAGCAACCTAATATAGTTATCTAAAATTCTCAAAGCAATCGGGTTATGCAACTTAAATAGGATGGTAATTGTAGATGTGAATTAGTAACAGACGCGCTGATATTTATATGGGTGTCATCATGACTCTCCTTTTTCTTGAAGTTGCATAGTCCGACAGTTTTGAGTTTTATCATTTTTCTGAGATACATATATTAGATTGGTCATTATTATCTACCTTATTTTAGTTTGAAGTAACTTTTATTTTAAATTGCTAACTTTTGAGATATTTTAAGTGCAAACATGTCAAATTAGACATATATTGTGTGAGCCAGAGAGAACAACACGGACAGAGAGAGACAGATAGAGACATAGAAATATATAGAAATATATACATAGAGTCCGACAAACAGACAGACAGAAAGAGACACCTACGAATTATATAATATACATTAGGCTGATCACACATGCACACATGCACACATACACATATACACACACGCGTGCACACACGCACATATAATATTAGTCTTTAGTATACCATGTCCTGGTCAGGGTTCACGTGGGTTTGAATGGGGTGGGGTTTGGGGTTAGGCCCGGTTATGTTGGTAGGCGGACATTTGTAAGCCCACCTGTGCCAGACCGCCCCCTCCCTCCCTCCCTACCTCCCTCCCCCCCTCTCCCCCCCCCCCCCCTCCCTCCCTCCCCCTCGCCCTCGCCCCTCGCCCCTCACCCCCCCTCCATCTCCTCCCTGCCCTGCCCTCCTCTCCCCTAACCTGCTCTGCCCTGCCCTGCCCTGCCCTCTCCTGCCCTCTCCCTCCTCCCCCTCCTGTCTCCCCTCCCCCTCTCCCCCTCCCCCCTCTCCCTCTCCCTCCCCCTCTCCCCTCCCCCCTCCCCCTCTCCCCTCCCCCTCCCCCTCTTCCCCTCCCCCCCCCCCTCTCCCCTCTCCCCTCTCCCACTCCCCCCATCCCCACGTGATGCTCGATGTGAGTGGCTAGGGAGATATCTGGTCGTCCCCTGTAGGCGCGCCATGAGCGGCCCATAACCGCCCCTCCCGGCAGGTGGTCCCCTGGTCCCCGGGGACGGCTGCCCTGGTATCAATCATCGGGCGCTGTTCAGTAAGGGGCGAGGCGGGAGGCCAAGGTCGCAGTCTCCAGTCGGTCTGCCCATCTGAGGCAGCTAGTGTGAGTCAGGTAGGAACCGGCTTGTATTTCCACATTCTAGCTAGTTGTGTCAGTTTGTTGACTGTTTGCCGTTTAGTATTGATAGCCTTCCTCTAGTAATGGCTACACTTACTTTCATATTCGTATATATCTCACAGTTAGCATTGTTAGATTTGCTGTTGGGGTGGCGTGGTTACTAATAGGTTGGGCCAGATGGTACCTGTCCTGATTAGATGTTGCCATGACGTAAAACCCCAATAAACAATCTCTCCCTTTCCCTCTCCCTCTCTCTCTCTTTCTCTCTCTATATATATATATACATATATATATAAAGAGAGAGAGATTGTTTTATACATATTTAAAGTTACATAAAGTAATATGCACATTAATGTATGGTAGAAACTATTTTTTTTAAACCGTCTGATTGTGGAACTTCAAGTAAACTTGGCAGACTCTACCTGATATCCCCTGGCTTGTATAAGCATGAAAGGTCAAAAAGACAGCGGCTCTGGCTCCGCTCCAGTTCAGGAGTAGACGCTGCAGCAATCCTGAGCTTTTTTTGTGTTTTTTTTGCTACATTAGTTGTTTAAGAAGGGGAAATTTCAATCGCGGACGATTGGTCTTCCTCATTCCCCTGCTCCTTGTCCCATCCTAGTAATGCCGAGCGCCTGGCTAGGAATCGACAAGTATCAATTTTTTAGTCATCGGTTTGACTCAACCAGGGTCCGAACCCACGATCTACCAACATGGGAGATGGGTGCTCTAACTCATTCAGCCATCCCATCTGATGGCCTTCAGCCCAATTTGCACATCTCACACATTCTCCGGATAAGCAGGAAGGTGGTGGGCGCAGTTTATTTGGAAATAATCCAGTATGGCATAAGGCTTTGTTTTCTTCTTCTTTTTTGTGGTTTAATTTGTTTTTTTATGGAGCTCTTCAGATCACATTTTTGATTTACATTTGCGTGCCGGGCTCCCGCTGTAAACAACTCCTCGACAAACTGGATGTGTCCCAGTGTTTTGCACACTTTTGAAGTTTGAAGCGTTGCTATGGGAATGGGTGGTCATATTATCGACATGGGCAAAGATTGACCTTTTTGTTATTTATTTAATTTCAATTTTAATTTCAACTTTTAATTTCAGCAGTCCCGGTAACATGTCCAACTATTCATCATCTAAGATGAGGTTCAGAAAAAGAAAAGGCTTTTATGAGTTTCCAGCAATATTGTGTGCACGGTTAAACTTTTACTAGTTGTGTTTTTCCTTCTTTGTTTTAAAGAGAAATATGCCATTGGCCTCACAGGTGTGTACTAATGACACTATCCCAACCGAGAATGACAGTAAATAATTTACAGTAAGTTATTAAGCATTCATTCCTGGTAATTGAAAGACACAAGACCGACGTATTATATATTTGAATTTATTACTGATCTTTCTTAGTGTTACATGTCAGAGTTCAAGAGATGATTCTTACAAGCTTGGGTGGCAAGGAAATCATATTTTGGGCTGCTAGACACGATCCACCACCAGGGACTGCGCCTGGCCCTTGGGGCCTTCCACACCTCACCAGTTCAGAGCCTCTACGTCGAAGCCAATGAACCATCACTTAACAACAGGAGAATCAAACTGGCCATGCAATATGTAGTCAAGATAAAAACTAATGCATTGAATCCTGCACACAATTGTCTATTCAAGCAACATGACGAATCCAGGTATGAAACCAGGCCGAATTACATCCGGTCACTGAGACTCCGAATGAAACCTCATTTGGAGGCCTTGGGCGTGGATTTGGAGGTGTTGGAGGATGCCAAAGTCCCAGAAGATCCCCCGTGGTCGTTGAGGAAGCCATCGGTTATCCTCAGACTCACGGAACTGAGCAAGTCTGGGACACATCCACTCGAGTACCAAGGACTGCATGCAGAGATTCAAGGCCAGTTTGCAGACCACCTCTCAATATATACTGATGGTTCGAAAGACCAAAGCCAGGTAGCTGCTGCGGCACCGACGGGAAAAATTTGGCGTACGCTTGCCCGATCAGAGCTCAATTTTCACTGCAGAAGTCCGAGCACTCCTTCACGCGTTGGAGTGTATCGAGGTATCCAACCACACTAACTATGTTATATACAGTGATTCGTTCTCTTGCCTCCTGGCTGTTGCTGGACTGAAAACGAATCACCCTATTCTAGCAACGGTCATTTATAAAATGAACCAACTGACAATGGATGGGTATGACATCCACCTGTGCTGGGTGCCTGGCCATGCCGGCATACAAGGAAACGAACGAGCTGATCGGGCTGCGAAGAAGGCCCTGAACTGTGATCTTGAACCATGTCTGATCCCTCACTCTGATCTGAAACCACTAATAGCCACCCACATAAAATCCAAATGGCAACATGAGTGGGATGAAAACATTAATAAACTTAAAGAAATTGAACCATCTGTGGGAAAGCCACCACAGACTCATGCGGGAGGTCGGCGGGACCAAGTGGTCCTTAGCCGCTGCCGTATTGGCCACTCGTGGCTTACACATGCTTTTCTGCTCAAGGGGGAACCTCCCCCTGAATGTATTGGGTGTCAGTCCCCGCTGACACTCAAACACATTTGACTAAGTTGCGTTGATTTTTTTGCCCTGCGCCAACAATTCTACACTGCAGACAGTATGCATGATCTTTTTACTAAAGTAAAACAGGAAAACATTTTAGCCTTTTTGAGGGCAGCTAGACTGTACCACCTCATATAGTTTACTAAATAAATTCTATCAATTATTAATAAAACTTTTCTTTTTCTCTGGGAATTTCCCTTTACCACAAATATATGATTGTGAGCTTTCTAATTTAATGAGTGTCTATTGGCACATAATTGATTATCTGCTTTTACATGTAAAAGCGATGGTTTGAACAAAAAGCAAACATTTCTCACCGTGAATATGGCCTATGCTGCCGACATGGTGCAAAGCAACCATCAATCAATCAATCAATCAGAGAGATGATGTCTTTAAGATATTTCCAGGCTTACAGAACGTGACCCAATATAATTCTTACAAGCTTGGCTGGGATGCTAAACAAAGGATCCCGTGGTGTAGGTAGGTGTTGAAGGAGCCGCAGCCGAGGTCGAAGTGAGCTGAAAGGCGGGCTAGTCCGTTAAAGTTACGTTATGATGCTAAGAGGCGTGCAGGTCGAGACGGCGGCCAACATTTAGTCTATTAATATGATAATCGCTTCTTTGTATCGAAGGGAAATGAGACTTCATTCGTGCGTATTCAATTATCCATGTTCTCATAACACGTACAATGGGACATTTACCTTCATTTTGTTGTTATATTAAAGCTGGATAATCTGATGAAAGCATTGACTTTTCAAAACCTAAACATGTACCCAGATTTGATCCTACGTATCCAACATAGGTGTTCTCTGAAGGCTCAGTCACACCTTACCGGATTGGGGTACCGGATAGAAAATGGACACTGTCCGGTGAAATACATCAATGTCCGTTTTATGTACAGTACGCATCCGGCGTGTCCATTCTCTCTCCGGTGGTGTCCGTTGTGTACGGTGGCAAGTTTTGAACATGCACAAAACTTATACCGGACACTGCTGGAGTGACGTGTATGGTTGGTGTCCGTTTTGTCCGGGACATGTCCGGTACCCATCCGTTACCTCTCCGGTTTGCTTCCTGCTTAGTCCAGAGTACCTGCAGGTAGCGACAGGTATTAGTTTTATAAATCATTGGTTTTAGTCGTGGGGGTTTGGATCAAGGCCTCCCATTTGGAATGCCAGGCAGTGTTCTCACAAATTCAGACCAATCCGGTGTGTAACCTGTCACTGGGCACAGTGCCCTAATCGGTAGACCGCAAGCCTCACCTGCCGAAGGTCGGGAGTTTGGTTCCTGGTCGAATCATACCAATGACTTTCAAATTGATACTTGTCGTTACCTTGATTGGCGCTCAGCATTAATAGGACTGTTTAGCTCAGTGTCAGGATAATGTGCCTGAGTGGGATATTGGTTCTTCATGTTGCCGGTGGCCTGATTTCCCCATGGGGCAGCACTATAATGTCACCGTGAATGCGTACTGTCACAAGTTGGTACCCGTCCTGATATGATCTTAGATGTTGCCAGGACGTAAAAGTCCAACAACCTACCCAACCAGCCTACGAACCTACCTGATGTCAACCTTGTAAATGGACATCAAGCCTTCCATGAGCAATAGAACGCATAAGCACTAGATAAATCTGACCAGTGCTTTGCTCAATATGGTTTACGGACATCAACTTGATATGGACATCAACTTGATAAAGGAATACCATAATGAATATTCTTGTAAGTGGTCCGACGCTATACTGCATGGGGTGACTAAATTGGTAAGAGCACTGACTGGCTTCCTCTGCGGAAGGTCTTGGTTGAACCAAGGCTGAGTCAAACCAACGACTTACAAAATTGTTATTTGTTGCTACCTAGCCTGGCGCTTGGGATTAATAGGATATGGCAAGGACTGGTTTGCTGAGTATCAGGATAATGTGACTGAGTGGAATACCAAGTCATGGTGTTGGTGACTCAGTCTTCCAATGGGGGAACACTATAAAGTCACTATGAGTGCGCACCTTCATATGAGACTGTCTCAAAAGGTGCTAAGTAATTTGGGACAAAACTTTGTCCATTGTAACGATCAACATACTATCTGCTTATGCATTTGCTCAGGTTAAACTGTTTCATAATCCCAATAGAATAGATATTGATTTGAAGCAAATGTCCTTATGTTTTCAGTGCAACCGTTTCTCTGGTATTTTTTGTCAATCGTTACGTGGACAACAAAAAAAGAAGAGTTAGCACCTTTTGAGACAGGCTCATATATATGTTGGTACTCATCCTGATATGACTGGATGTTGCTAGGATGTAAGACATCCACAGTTGTGTGGTGTTGTCCGTGCTGTAGTGATTAAAGTATCCGTGAAGGTTGAAGGTTCGATTCCCCATGCCATCAGCTCTACCACCTTGGATTTCCACCGCTGTGTATAATTTACATTGCCACCAGAGGCTAGCTGCTCTCATACCACGTCTATGTGGTGTGGGAGGTTAAAGATCCTTTGAGTCGGTAAAAGTGTAGGTTCAGTCTTTGTATTGTCGTGGGGGTGATGAAATTGGGAAATATTGTGCCTAGAGCGGGACTCGAACCCACATCTCTTTGCATTCCGGGCCAGTGTGTTAACCATTACACCACCTAGGCTCCCAGATATCAACACACTACCCACGCCTACCTGTCTATGTGGCTCCTTGCCTGAGAGGTCAGTGCAGACCACTACACTCGTCCCCCTGGAATTGTAATTCTTTTAATGCTTACAATTACATACATACAGGCAATGCAACACACTTACATACACAGGGTAGGTTCAACAACTATACAGCACGTAGCTTGTACAGGATCATGGTCACGGCAACCAGTGTCGTGGGGGTGATGAAAATTGGAAATATTGTGCCTAGAGCGGGACTTGAACCCACATCTCTTTGCATTCCGGGCCAGTGTGCTAACCATTATACACCACCTAGGCTCCCTAATATCAACACACTACCCACGGCTACCTGTCTATGTGGCTCCTTGCCTGAGAGGTCAGTGCAGACCACTACAGTATCAACCAACAAATGGTGAAAAAGACTTCAGACTTATCCGTGATAAGCAGTATACATCTTTAATAAATTAAAAAGCCCCAAAACAAAACTGAAGCTAAATTATGATTCATAAAAGAAAGGACCTTTAAATTAGCTATGGGAAACCACTCTCCCCTCACTCTTAAATTACCTATGGGAAACCACTCTCCACACAATCTTTAAATTAGCTATGGGAAACCACTCTCCCCACTCTTTAAATTAGCTATGGGAAACCACTCTCCCCTCACTCTTAAATTACCTATGGGAAACCACTCTCCACACAATCTTTAAATTAGCTATGGGAAACCACTCTCCCCACTCTTTAAATTAGCTATGGGAAACCACTCTCCCCTCACTCTTAAATTACCTATGGGAAACCACTCTCCACACAATCTTTAAATTAGCTATGGGAAACCACTCTCCCCACTCTTTAAATTAGCTATGGGAAACCACTCTCCCCTCACTCTTTAAATTAGCTATGGGAAACCACTCTCCACACAATCTTTAAATTAGCTATGGGAAACCACTCTCCACACTCTTTAAATTAGCTATGGGAAACCACTCTCCCCACACTCTTTAAATTAGCTATGGGAAACCACTCTCCCCACACTCTTTAAATTAGCTATGGGAAACCACTCTCCCCACACTCTTTAAATTAGCTATGGGAAACCACTCTCCCCACACTCTTTAAATTAGCTATGGGAAACCACTCTCCCCACACTCTTTAAATTAGCTATGGGAAACCACTCTCCTCACACTCTTTAAATTAGCTATGGGAGACCACTCTCCCCATACTCTTTAAATTAGCTATGGGAAACCATTCTCCCCACAGTCTCCTCAGAGTGAGGGACAACTGGCTGTGGACACACAAAGAGATGTACATGGAATAGGCTTGTCACGCACGGACCAGTATCACACTTAATTAAGTAAGCAGGGAAACTGATGAGTCGCACGTACACATCCCATTGACACCGCAGATCTCCTAGCGTACCTCGAACTGCTTCTGCTTTGGGCCTACCACTAACCCAATATGCGAATACACCAGACATTTCCTTCGTGCGTCAGTGGCAAATTGCACATATCATCAGCCCTAACAGAGCTGCGATAGTTGTAGTGTGAGTTTGTTTGTTTGTTGGGGTTTTATACCCTAACCTGGTAACCCAGATGAATGTATGACTGTATATAACTGGGCATAACTTTCAAAAAGCAAAACACTGACCTAGATTTGATCCCACATGTCCAATTTAGGTGATGTGCGCTTGTTGAATATTTGTTGTTGGATATAAATTAAAATTTAATCAAACCTGCTACTGGTGAAGCCTATGATGTCCAGCATTTCAATAAATATGCCGAAATCAATTTCCTGCCAATATCTTAGTTATCAAAGTTACAAAAAATATGTTACTTCAAAAGAAAATAGGGGAGCTTATAACCCAATATATTTAAAGTTTGTTTGTTGTTGTTTTACGTCCTAGCAACATCTAAGGTCATATCAGGACGGGCTATATTTAAAGTGGTCTCCCTACTATTCAGGAAAGCGATTGTGGGAATCGGTAGAGCTGGTAGGAAAGGGGTGGCGAGAATCGGTAGAGCTGGTAGGAAAGGGATGGTGGGAATCGGTAGAGCTGGTAGGAAAGGGATGGTGGGAATCGGTATAGCTGGTAGGAAAGGGATGGCGGGAATCAGTAGAGCTGGTAGGAAAGGGATGGCGGGAATCGGTAGAGCTGGTAGGAAAGGGATGGCGGGAATCAGTAGAGCTGGTAGGAAAGGGATGGCGGGAATCGGTAGAGCTGGTAGGAAAGGGATGGTGGGAATCGGTAGAGCTGGTAGGAAAGGGATGGTGGGAATCGGTAGAGCTGGTAGGAAAGGGATGGTGGGAATTGGTAGAGCTGGTAGGAAAGGGATGGTGGGATTTGGTTCAGCCGGTGGAAACGTATAGTAAGTTGTGCAACTGACGCAGTCAACAGATGATACGCTTACTGAAATAAGTCAACTTACACTGCAACATATGGCGTGCCCGCCATCCCTTATTCTATGTAGTAAGACCCCTGATTTATATCAAACATATGGCAGAAACTCAAAACCATCGGACTACGCAGCTTCAAAGCACTGTCAGGTGTATCATTTCCTGGGTGATTTTATTTACTAGATGCTTTTAACAAATAGGTCATTGTGCCTCCTGCTCGACGCTGTATGGGCAGCGGTTGGTATACGATAACTAGACTGAGTCGGGCGAGCGGATGATTGCATTCTGCCCCCAAATCAGAAATATGATCGTCCACAAACAGCATCGACCTGTGTCCGGACATCACCTTCAGTGACCCCTGACATGGCATCGACCAATAAGCGCCTCGCATTTATTTACTCACGCGACATGGGCCAATAGGCGCTCCGCGTTTGCCCAGGTGACCCCCAGCTGGCACGCCGGTGTAAAGATTTCAAATTCCCCCCATATTCAAGTTCCCCCCCAGGAACTTGAAAACGTTTTCAAATTCCTCCCAGGGGAATTTGAAAACGTTTTCAAATTCCCTCCCTCGTTTTAGCTTTCCCTCCCCCCCCATTTTGGGGGAATTTTCTTTATTTTTGTAATTTTTTGTTATTTTTGATTATCTTTCATGACAAATATTATAATATACAGAGAATAGCATAATCAAAATTATTACTAGTACAATAAAACATATTTAACCACAAATGACACAAAAAGTATCCAAGATGGTTAAGAAAAAAATATTATAGGTCTGAAATTTAAAATGTCTTTTAAAGTGTTTTAAACAATTTTAAATTCCCGGAGGGGGGAATTTGAAAATAGGGGGGGTAATCTGAAAACTGTTTTTAAGTTCCCCCCAGGAATCTGAAAACGTTTTTAATTTCCCTGGAGGGAAGTTAAAAACGTTTTCAGATTCCCGGGGGGGGAACTTGGGAAGGGGGGAAGTTGAAATCGTTACACCGGGACGCAGCGAGGGGCGTTTCCGGCGGGCAGGCGTTGGCTTCGACAACCCGTGTCGCTGGCGTGTTTAGACAGGTGACGTTCTTCCATTCTGAGCCAGGTGCTTTATACTGCGGGTTCCTAGACAGAGAAGTAAATGCAGGTAGAAAAAAAAGTCTTCATTCAGAGCATAGTGGCGTGCGCAGCCCAGCCCTATGAAGATGAAATAAAGTAGTACAGGAATGTGATTTATTTTTATTTTGCGGATTCTCAAATTTCAGAGTTTTTAAAAATGAAATTGGTTATTCTTGTGATTCATGCAGATCCGGTGGAAAAAAATATTTGTCGTCATATAGGGAGGTAATAATGGCTTGACTTGCGCCCAGTAAGCCAGCTGTTTTGCCAGCAATACTGGCTTGCATAAAACTGCAGTATATTCAGTTGTTGACTATTTACGCTAGATGGCTCTCCTTGCAAACCTTCTTTTATGACGTCGATTCTTATTGGCCACAACAGGGCAGCCCCCAAATCCCCGGCCTGACTTTCCGAGTTTTTTGTGTGATGGCCAATTACATCCGCGGTTGTAGGATGGGTGGGTGGATAGTTCACTCGTCGCCAGCTAGTCGGAAAATAGAGAGAAAGCTGCGAGGGTAGGGAGGGTGAGGGTATACATATAATATTCACTCATATATATTTGTTTTGGGGGGGGGGTAGATTAGTTGATTAAGCAGGAGAAATTTCAATCGTCGACGATTGGTCTTCCTCATTCCACCCATCCTTGCCCTATCCTAGTAATGCCGATAATATAAGGGTCATCTTCCTGCAATTGTATCCATGGCAGTTAAGTGTGTTTTTGTCACCCCTTCCATTAAGTAATATCTAATTTCTCCAAAAGGTATGCAGATTCAATGGAAGAAATATCACTTTCGGTGTGACCCTATGTGCTGTATATCAAATATACATTTAATTATTATCTAATAAACCTCAATTATAGAATTATTTATTGTGCTTTTGTACGCAAAGAGATAACCAAGCTGAGAGGCGCCTAAGTGGAGTACAGAGTGACGTAACTCAAGTTTGCCTCAGGTGTTCAGGGAATTCCGGCATAGTGAAGTTGGATACGTTGGTTTTGAGTTTCTACCGTATTCTTTATATAAATATATTAGGTTCAACAATACCTACTTTCCTTTAGTTTGACGTCACTTTTGTTGGTTTGTTTATTGTTGTTTTACGTCCTAGCAACATCTAAGGTCATATCAGGATGGGTACCGACTTGTGACAGTGCGCACTCATGGCGACTTTATAGTGCTGCCCCACTGGGAGACCATGCCGCCAGCACCATGACCTGATATCCCACTCAGTCACACTATCCTGACACTGAGCACACCAGTCCTTGCCCTTCTTGGAGATTTATACTGCCTATTATGGATAAGTCTGAATAGACTTGTTTTCACCATTAGACAGTTTGTCGATAAAAAGCTCGAGCCTACATATTTTTAACCTCCCACGCCACATAGACATGGTATGAGAGCAACTGGCCTCTGATGACGCTGTAAGTTAACCACAGCGGTAGAAATCCAAATTGGCAGAGGTAGGGGCATGGGGAATCGAACCACTAACCTTCAGATTCGTAGTCTGACCTAGAAAAAAGTCAGACACTCTAAGCACTCCACCACAGAGAACACCACAAACGCCCTATCCTAATAATGCCAAGTGTCTGGCTAGGAAGTGACAAGTATCAATTTTGAAGTCATTGGTTTGATTCGACCACGGTTCGAACCCACGATCCCATGGTCTACCAACGCGGAAGATGGACGCTATAACTCATTCGACCATCCTGTCTGGTTGACATAACTTAAATACCATGAAGGGGTTACCTTTGGAGATATTTGAAGTGAAACACAAAGAGATCTTTGATTTTGTATTCCCATTTAGTAGTCTTGTAGCATAGGACCACCAAACTGCAATACATTTCTCTCTAAATTTGATATGCATTCTCAAATTGCAGATAAGTGTTTTTGGTGCTTTTGTTTGGAATGTGCAACTTTAAAAAAGAAAAATTCATTAACTTTGAGCTTTCAGGTTAAGTTTGCGGGTGTGGTATGTGTGGTGCTGGTGGCACTGCTGGAGGAGGAGGAGGAGGAGGGTGAGTGGGGGGGGGGTTATAAGTGGAGCAGCTTGGGGGAAGCCGATCAGGGCGGGTAGGATTTAGCCTAAATGGGAAAATAGGATGAATACTGCACAAAAGTCTGTTTAGTGGTAGTGGGTGGTGGTGGTGGTGGTGGTGGTGGTGGTGGGTGGTGGGTGGGTGGTGGTGGTGGTGGGTGGTGGCGGGTGGATGGCCAGGATTAGAGTGGAGTGTCATATTATAGGAGTGACCTTTTGAGTGATGGAAAATGCAATACACCTGTATTATTATTATCATCATCATCATCATTGTCATCATTGTCATCATCAACATCAACATCATCAGTCATTATCAACATCATCATCGTCATCATCATCATCATTGGCACTGGGCGAGGTAGCTGAATCATGGAGAGCGCTGACTAGCTGCTTCCCATGCGGAAAGTCAGGCGTTTGAATCCCGGCCGAGTCAAACCAATGGTTTTCAAAATTGATACTAGTTGTGCCAACCAGGCACGGTGGCCTAATCGGTAGAGGGCGGGTCTCACCTACAGAAGGTCGGGAGTTCGGTTCCCGGTTGAGTCAAACCAATGACATATCAAACTGATTCTTGTCACTTCCTAGCTTGGCGCTCAGTATTAATAGGATTGGGGAATGACTGGTTCACTCAATGTTGGGATAATGTGACTGAGTGGGATATCGGGTCATTGTGCAGGCAGCCTGATTTCCCAGTGGGGCAGCACTATGAAATCGCCAGAAGTGCGCACTGCCATAAGTCGGTACGCGTCCTGATATGACCTTAGATGTTGCAAGGATGTAAAACTACAACAACCGACCAAAGAATCATCATCATTGTCATCATCATCATCATCATCATCATCATTGTATGGTTGGACCTGGTCACCGGATCGGGTCGAGCGCTGACTCACTTCCCGGCCGAGTCAAACCAATGGTTTGCAAAATTGATACTTGTCGCTAACCAGCCTGGCACTCGGCGTTAATAGGATATGGCACGGACTGGTTATCTCACTGTCAGGATAACATGGCTGAGTGTGATATTGGGTCCTAGTTCTCATGGCCTGGTCTCCCAGTAGGATAGACGGAAAGCGAGCGCTGACCTCATTTGGCATTCCGTCATTTGCATTTTCAGCCCTGACTTAACTAAATGTTTATTGTTTTTCCGCTTGCAGGTATGTACACGTTCTTCTTCCTCCCCCATCCACACAAGTATGGGTAAGTCAGAATTGTTAAGTATTGAAACTATGGCGACTTGAATATGTGAATGCAAACTATGTGATGAGCTAGTAATAGTATCTCCCTCCAGTCACAATTTCCCCCCAACTGAATCAATAACATCCAAAGAATTCGGTACATTACTGCTCAAGTACTGCTCTAGTAGGTACCGTCAGGAAAATTGTTAAATAAGTAGCGTGTCCACCTGTGATGGTGTCGGTCATTCTATCGATCCTGCTCAGTGGACCCATTTGCAGTTTGGTCTATTTTCCGTTCCATCCAGTGGTCCACAACTGGTTCATCACAGGCTGTGGTGTGTGCTGTCCTGTATGCTGGAAAGTGCATATAAAAGACCCCTTGCTGCTTATCGGAAAGAGTAGCCTATGTAGTGACAGCGGGTTTCCTCCAAAGAAATATGTCAGAATGACCATATGTTTGATGTCCAATAGCCGTTGATACGAAAATCAATGTGTTCTAGAGGCACTGTTAAATAAAAGAAGCTTTGTGGGGAGTGGCATTGTTAAATAAAAGAAGCTTTGTAGGGAGTGGCATTGTTAAATAAAAGAAGCTTTGTAGGGAGTGGCATTGTTAAATAAAAGAAGCTTTGTAGGGAGTGGCATTGTTAAATAAAAGAAGCTTTGTAGGGAGTGGCATTGTTAAATAAAAGAAGCTCTGTAGGGAGTGGCATTGTTAAATAAAAGAAGCTTTGTAGGAGTGGCATTGTTAAATAAAAGAAGCTTTGTAGGGAGGCATTGTTAATAAAAGAAGCTTTGTAGAGGAGTGCATTGTTAATAAAAGAACTTTGTAGGGAGTGGCATTGTTAAATAAAAGAAGCTTTGTAGGGAGTGGCATTGTTAAATAAAGAAGCTTTGTAGGGAGTGGCATTGTTAAATAAAAGAAGCTTTGTAGGGAGTGGCATTGTTAAATAAAAGAAGCTTTGTAGGGAGTGGCATTGTTAAATAAAAGAAGCTTTGTAGGGAGTGGCATTGTTAAATAAAAGAAGCTTTGTAGGGAGTGGCATTGTTAAATAAAAGAAGCTCTGTAGGGAGTGGCATTGTTAAATAAAAGAAGCTTTGTAGGGAGTGGCATTGTTAAATAAAAGAAGCTCTGTAGGGAGTAATTGCCATCAGTTTCTGTCCTCAGATGTCACAGTGCCCCGTACCGCACACATAAAGTTTGAGTTGATCCGGAGTTTAAATCCCAGACTCACAAAATTGATACTTATCACCTCTTAGCCTGGCACTCGGTATTACTAGGATAGGGCAAGGACTGGTTAGCTCAGTGGCAGGATACTGGGGAGTGAGTGGGAAATCAGATCATGGTTCCTGCGACTGGTTTCCCAGTCAAAATGAGTGTGCACTGTCACAAGTCAGTACTCCTTCCATAGCAGGTAACATGACAACTTTTTCTCTTTTTTCCTTTGAAGATTTATACTGCCTATAATGGATAAGTGTGAATAGACTTGTTTTCACCATTAGACAGTTTGTCGATAGAAAGCCCGAGCCTACACTTTTACCGACCCAAGGGATTTTTAACCTCCCACACCACATCGACATGGTATGCGAGCAACCAGCCTTTGATGAGGCTGTAAGTTATACACAGCGGTGGAAATCCAAATTGGCAAAGGTGGGGGCACAGGGAATCGAACAACCGACCTTCAGATTAGGAGTCTGACCTCGAAAAAAGTCAGACAATCTAACCACTCTACCACAGAGAACACCAAAAGGGTAAGATTGATTACCAGGTGAGGTTTAAACTCCTGTAAGGCTCCTAAGAGAGAAACCACATAAATCAGTATGTATTGCCCTAATTATTTAGTCATCAGTGACTTGAAAATAAAGAGCGCAAACACAATTTTCACGTGTGTGACTTTGATATGGAGCTGCTTTGTGCTCGGCTGAACGAAAGTCATGCCACATGAACTCATTGCATTTAGATGACTTAATTGAGTCACGGGTCATTCACTGAAACTGGACACTAAATTCTGACATGGAAACCAAAAGTGAAAACTTTCCAAATAATAGCAGAAATCATGTTCATATGAAGCTTTACGTGATGTCCATATCTCAAAATTTGGGGGAAAACCACTTTAATTTTTTAATTTTGATCTGATACAAATTGAGCAATATGTTAATATCACTTGTAGTGTCACAGAAATCAAACACATATCGAGAACATCATTTTAACATACACAACAAATTCAAACAAGATTTGATTGATTACAGTTAGGCAAACAAGATTATGTCCGACAACAAACAAGTTAGGAAATGTTTCGGTAAATGCATGGTGTTGATGTTTCGATTTTCACTTTTTCACTCTAGCACTTCATACAAGCATACTTTTGATATATTTTGTGGGATAGATGTAGTATTGCTAACCTACTTAGCACACAGAGGCAACAATAATTATTTGACTTGTTACCAAAAAAAGAAAGAATTAATTATCACCATCATGACGTGGAAAGCAAATATGTGGTGCCCAGTTTCAAAGAATGACCCTTGTACGGCTTTAGGGCCATATCGGCAACAAAGACTTATATGTCCCAATAGACGTCCCAAAGACTTATATGTCCCAATAGTGTATATGTCCCAATAGACGCGCACTGCGAGAGTGCAGATACATGGAATGCGCGTCTATTCAAATTTAAAGAATTTCATGGATTTGTTTTTGTCGTGCCTCTGAAATAAAGTGGGATCGTCTTATTTTATGTGCATTCAATCTCAATATGATCGTAAATTTGTGTGTGCTTTCAATCTTGAAATGGGGGGTGTGTGTGCTTCTATTGGGTAACGTGCTTCTATTGGGACATAAACAGTAGTTGTCAAAATGTCGACTGTGACTCTTTAAGGCCAGCACTGAATTGTCCTCATTCTTGGCCGGATACCCGGATGCAAACAAGCTGCACTGTGCCATGTGTGCAGTGCTGACGAAGGCACAATCGATTTGCTTTGTTATGCATAGGATGCCCATCCTTTAGTATCCTGGTATCTGATGTCCACCACATTTAGGATAACCTGTTTATCCTCTTCATTTAGAACTGGGCCTTACACGATTCCAGCTTCTATGCATAACCCACACCACACGCCTGGTGGTGAAGGCCAAGTATTTGCGCCTTTAAAGTCCCGCAGCTGCCATTTTGATTGCTATTTTATGTCCGTTCCTGTCGGACCATACCCATATCTAGATAGGTCCTTACAGCTGCATAGTCCTATGTAAACATAGCATTTTCTAAACCCAGATACTCTTGTTATTATTTCTTTTATTGAAGCTTTATACTGCCTATCATGGATAAATCTGAGTAGTCTTGTTTTCAGTGTTAGATAGTTGGTCGATTGAAAGCCTGAGCCTGCAATTTTACCGACCCAAGTGATCTTTAACCTCCCACACCATGGGAACAACTGCTATTTGATGACGCTGTAAGTTATACACAGTGGTGGAAATCCAAGCTGGCAGAGCTGATGGAATGGGGAATTGGACAATTAACCTTCAGATTATGAGTCTCACCTAGAAAAAAAGTCTCATGCTCTAACCACTCCACCACAGAGAACACCACTTGACCTAGTTTTGATCCTATATGGGTCATTCTCAGAAACTGTGTCCATGTGTGACGTAGTTCCTGTAGATACCACTAGGGGTGGGTGCGTGTGTGGCTTAGTTCCTGTAGCTATTACTAGGGGTGGGTGCCTGGGTGTCATAGTTCCTGTATCTACAACTAGGGGTGTGTGTATGTGGCGTAGTTCCTTTAGTTACCAGTAGGGGTGGGTGTGTATGTGGCGTAGTTCCTGTATCTACAACTAGGGGTGTGTGTATGTGGCGTAGTTCCTGTAGCTACTACTAGGGGTGGGTGCGTGTGTGGCGTAGTTCCTGTAGCTACTACTAGGGGTGGGTGCGTGTGTGGCGTAGTTCCTGTAGCTACTACTAGGGGTGGGTGCGTGTGTGGCGTAGTTCCTGTAGCTATTACTAGGGGTGGGTGCCTGGGTGTCATAGTTCCTGTATCTACAACTAGGGGTGTGTGTATGTGGCGTAGTTCCTGTAGCTACCACTAGGGTGGGTGCGTGTGTGGCATAGTTCCTGTAGCTATTACTAGGGGTGGGTGCCTGGGTGTCATAGTTCCTGTATCTACAACTAGGGGTGTGTGTATGTGGCATAGTTCCTGTAGCTACCACTAGGGGTGGGTGCGTGTGTGGCATAGTTCCTGTAGCTACTACTAGGGGTGGGTGCGTGTGTGGCGTAGTTCCTGTAGCTACTACTAGGGGTGGGTGCGTGTGTGGCGTAGTTCCTGTAGCTACTATTAGGGGTGTGTGTATGTGGCATAGTTCCTGTAGCTACTACTAGTAGTACTAGTAGGGATGGGAGTGTATGGTGGCAATCAACGAGTGAAAAAGGAGATGAGGATGTGGGCTGGGATATGGGTTAGTAGTTTGCGGACAGATTGTCAATTGTCAAGTCAGCGAAAAACCCTGTTTTTTTCTTCTTCTGTGCTTGCTAGTGAAAGGTTTCACAGCGTGTCAATAACATGGGTGATGGACGTTAGTGGTATTTACTCTGTTAGTTTTGCTAATTACATTCAGGTTCCTACATTGAAATTCACCCACAACTCTGAAATGGGAAAATCTGTGTTAAAGGACAGCAAAACTATGTCAGATGCAACTTTGAAGGATATTAAGTTTGTGTCAAATTATCGCAAAATTTAACTCACAGCTCAGATATCTATGTGAAAATGTACATACATACATACTAGATAAAAGATTCACCCCATAGTACAGGGGTGAACACCAACCCATTAGAAAAATTGGCAAAGAATTTCGACATGCTGGGCAAATGAATTGAGCTGGTAAATTCTTAATTTAAGAAGCAAAATATATTCTTCACATACATCTTCATATTTACCCGCTACTTCTGGTTTGAAAAATGTAATAAAACATGTAGTCTAAGGATTAAAAAAAAATAAAACCGACAGCATTTTATCGCTGCCATCTTGTCTTTTTGCATTCTCTCTCATTTCACCAACTCTGTGCCGATATAAGTAGGCATTTGATACTGGAGCCAGGGATTCCACTTCCTGTTCCATACTAAAGCAGTTTTCGCCAGCTTTCTGATGGGTTTGTTGTTCACCACTGTACTGTAAGTATGGGGTGAATCTTTTATCGACATACATGCGTGCATGAGTACATACATATATATACTATATATACATGTATACACACATGTATTTGGATACATACATGTGTATACATATATAAGTACATACATAGATACATACATACATATGTATATACATACATGATACATAGATACATACATACATATGTATATACATACACAATACATACATATACATACATACATACCTACATACATACATACATACATGCTTTATTACATACTACATACATACATACATACATACATACATATCATACATACATACATATATACATATATGCATATATATATACATATATATATATATATATATATATATATATATATATATATATATGCTCTGAAATGGTCTCTGAAATGTGTGCGTCACTTTGAGCACAAATAAGGTGTGCAGAACAGGTTGCCAAACGGTGCCCCATTTGTGTCAGCATCCATTCGGCGCCGGCACTCAGTGAGCCACTTAGCGCGCCAGTGCTTTCAGAGGCACGGCATGAGGACCGAATTAAGTGTCCTCATGAAACCCTTACTGACTTTATCGTGTTTGCCGCGTGCCGAGTCGACCAGGATTGCAGGTATTAAGTGCACACGACGTCTTTCTTGGTCCCCAGGCAGCCGGCTGTGCAAGGCACTGTTCAGTTTGCGGACACGCTGGTTTAAACAAAAAAAAGACATTGCCCATCAGCGGTGTTTCTTCGTATGGTAGGAGTACTCCTCGAGTCTTCAATGAACAACGGTGAAATCCAGACCAATGTTACGTGAATATATATATACCTACATACATGCATGCATACACATACATGCATGCATACATACATACATACCTACATACCTACCTACACACTAGATAAAAGATTCACCCGGTACTTGTAGTACACGGGTGAAGGACAATGTAGTGTAAATACGGGCGAAAATAGGTTTAGTATGGAACATGAAGTAGAAACTGTGGATCCAGTATCAAATGGCTACCCATATAGGCACTGAGTTGGTGAAATGGGAGAGAGTGCAAAAAGACAAGATGGCGGCCGCAGAACGACGTCGATTTCACTTTTAAATCTTATTAAACTAGATATTATATTATATTTTCCAACTCAAAGGTAGCGGGCTATCAATAAGACATATGTAAAGAATAATTGTTGCTGCTTAGATTGTGAAATTAGGCTCTCAATTCATTAACCCGCTTTTTCGACCGTTTTTATATAGGGTTGGTATTCACCCATGTAATGTTTGTTGCTACCTAGCCTGGTGTTCGGTATTATTATTTGTTTGTTGTTGTTTTACATCCTAGCAACATCTAAGGTCATATCAGGACGGGTACCGACTTGTGACAGTGCACACTCATGGCGACTTTATAGTGCTGCCCCACTGGGAGACCAGGCCACCAGCACCATGACCTGATATCCTACTGTCACATTATCCTGACACTGAGCCAACCAGTCCTTGCCATATCCTAATAATGCCAATGAAACCCATCAATTTTGTTGAGCCAAAGCGATCACTTAAGTTTGATCCTACATAACTAACATTGATACTGGTGTAGTTATTAGATACATCTTCCTGTATAGAAGGGACTACTGAGCCAATTTAATAGAACCTCTTATAGCGATATAGCGATTGGTAGACAGGAAGTGTGAACACTTATTTGTCTCTCATTTTTGCTTGAGTGCAAGTAAATAAGCAACACAAGGAATAATTAGTAGCATGTGGTGAATAAGGGGTCAAATTTCCCTGGATCATCAGGCCATGCTTTTTCTAATCTGTTCTTGAATGAATTTATTGAGCGGCAATCTATTACATTTTGTGGGAGGACTATTCCATATATTTTATGATTCCTGTTTGAGGAAACTGTGTGTGCCTTAATTTTGAAAATGCTCTGGGTTTTACTAGTTTGAGAGTATGCTATGGCTGTCCTTCTCTTTTATTCAAGGTGAAAAATTGTTCATATTCTATTTATCAAAACCTTTCATAATTTTTATTCATTATGTCACTTCTTTTCCTTCTGTAGGAAAGGGTAGGAAGTTTCAATTTCCTGAGCCTTTGTTCATAGGGTAAGTCCTTTATAACTGCAACTAGTTTCGTTGCGCGTCTCTGAACCTTTTCGATCTCCAGAATATCTTTCCGAAAAATTGGGCTCCAAATTTGTGGACAGTATTCCAAAATTGGCCTAACAAGAGACTTAAATAGAATGAGAAAATTGTTTTTGTTGAGGCGATGGAAGGTTCTTTTAATTATTCCTACTCTCTGGTTATCATTTGAGATGATAGTCCTCATGTGTTTCTGAAAGGAGAGTTGGGAGTCGAAGGTTACACCCAAGTCCTTTTCATAGCTATCTCGTTGCAGGACAGTGTTCTGCATAATATAGGCATAATGAAGATTATTTTTCCCGTAATGAATAATTTTGCACTTCTTTTCATTGAATGGCAATTGCCATTTCTCGGACCATTGTGAGAGTTTCAGAATATCCTCTTGCAAGAGATCTTTATCTCTTACGTCTTTTATTGCTCGAAAGACCTTTGTGTCATCCGCAAATATTTTTAGGTTTGATGAGACACTGCCTGGCAGGTCATTTATAAATATTATAAATAATATTGGTCCCAGCACACTTCCCTGAGGTATTCCTGAGGTGACATTCTTAAAGGAAGATTTGTTATTACCTACAACTACCCTTTGCTTTCTCTCAGACAGGAAGTCCTGTATCCATTCAGAAATTGATCCGGATATTCCCAGAGCTTTGACTTTGTTTAATAGTCTTTTGTGGGGCACACTATCAAAGGCTTTGGAAAAGTCCAGATAGACGGTGTCCCATGCCAGGCCATGATCCAGCCAGTCAGTCCAAATTTCCATCACTTCTAGTAGTTGTGATAGGCAAGATTTTCCTCCAGTGAATCCATATTGGTCCGGAGATATCAATCCTAGTTTTTCCAAGTGTTCTACGACACAGTCTCGGATTATTCTTTCTAGCATTTTACAGCATAGGGAGGTTAAGCTCACAGGTCTGTAATTTGATGCCAGGCGTTTTGGTCCCTTTTTATGCAGGGGTTTGACATCAGCATCTTTCCATTGTTTGGGTATTTTCCGTTCAAATAGGCTTTTACGGAATAGAGATGTCAAAATAGGTCCAATTTGCTCAGAACACTCTTTGATGATTTTTGCATGGATCCCATCTGACCCGGGTACCTTGGAGACATTTAGTTTTTCAATTAATTTGTCAACTTTATCGTCTGTTATGTCAACGTCACTGATGAATTCTGTGACTCCTGAATCTGGAGAGGGTGGGATATTATTCGTATTTTCATTGGTAAACACACTGATGGAACGTATGGTGTTCACCATTTCGATGTCCAATGTGAAGATTACTTTCGCATGTTTTCACTGCAAATACCACAAAGATTATCCATTTATAATAAAAGCGACTTCAAATTATAGCAGACCTGTGCACCCTCCTTATTCTTCTGCATTTGTTAGAGAATCGAACACTGAATACAGAAATATAAATTTGGTTGTTTCGTTATGGAATCGCCGGTCTCGAAAAACAGCAGTCTGAAAGCTCTGTTACTGTTAGTCGTGAAGTTCTGTTAATTGTGCATGCCAGAACTGAGTCCAAGTGTGGGGTTTCGAAAGCGGATTATTATCAAGCCAACAAGCTACCAGTGGAGTAGATGGACACCTGTACTTAGACGTATACTTTTTGTACGGTACAATATTTTAACGTCACATATTACATTGTCTTTGTTGTGGGATGCATGGAAAATTTGCTTGTGAATATTATGTAATTGTTTATTTTTCACGGTAAATATGTTACTAGAGATCATTCAAGAATACAAAAGATAGCTTTGGCAATACTGAAGGCTGCGATATCGGAGGCACAGGTCTGCTAAAGTACGGGAGATTTTAGCCATCAACCTAATGTATTTATCGGGAAAATATGGCAGCAACTCAAAACTATGCACCTTTAGAGTTGCATAGTCTGATGGTTTTGAGTTTCTGTCATTTTTCTGAGATAAATATATTAGGTTGATCATTATAATCTGCTTTACTTTAGTTTGAAGTTATGTTTTATTTTAAATGGCTAACTTTTGAGATATTTGAAATGCAACGATGCAAAATTAATTTGGGCAAACATGCCAAAACTCTTG
>CM059197.1:3740880-3788494 GCA_030323885.1 Branchipolynoe longqiensis | reverse complement strand
TCTTGAAACTTTGGATGTTGCTAGATAACCAAGTCACTTCCGGTAAAAAGGGTGTTCGAAATGGAATTGAAAATTGTGTATACATATAAAGTTTGATCAAGTATGGGGAGCTGAAATAGCATCGGTGTTACCTGACACTGCCGTCGTCACATAAATGAAGGCCGGGTCTGCTGCTGGATGCGTGTGTGTGAGTGTGTGTGTAAGTGTGTGTCAGTGTGTGTGTGTGAGTAAGTGCGAATGTGTGTGTAAGTGTGTGGCTGTGTCAGAGTGTGTGTGTGTGTAAGTGTGCCAGTGTGTGTGTAAGTGTGTGTATCAGAGTGTGTGTGTCAGAGTGTTTGTGTAAGTGTGTGAGTATGTGTCAGAGTATGTGTGTGAGTGTGTGTGTGTAAGTGTGTGTGAGTGTGTGTAAGTGTGTACGAGTGTGTGTGAGATTGTGAGTGTGTGTGAGTGTGTGCATGTGAGTGTATGTATGTGTGTATATGAATGTGTGAGTGTGTGTAAGTGTGGTTGATTGGTTGGTTGTTGGAGTTTTCAGTCCGGGCAACATCTAAGATCATATCAGGACGGGTGCTGACTTGTGACAGTCCCCACTCTTGCAGACTGGCGTACTCATTCCGCAAGTAGTATAGAGAATCAGTGCTTTGCCGCTGGGTACAGGCAGCAGCACAAGCTTCACGCCATCCTTCAGAAGTTCTTCACCATTGTCAGTTTATAATTAAAAGAATGTGATATATAAGGTACTATATAAGTATAAAGGGGCGGAGCTGTATTTTTTCCATTTTTTTTGTTTTGGTAAATAGGTAGTATATACGCGTATATGCTGGTGTAGGCACCCGCGGGCATTGACGAATGTACATATGAGCTGGTCATATTCGGGCGTTTCGAATGCGCCGGCTTCGTGCTAAGCATTTTGCGCCCGCTGCTCGCTAGGCGGCGTGCCAGTAGTCGTATATAACCACGGCGCTCGGCCGGCCCGGCGCCTTCCTGATACGCACCCGGGCTGCGCGCCGGTCAGCTCACCCGAGAGAAAGATTTTTGTTATTGATTCGGCGGTTATGCCAGCCAGATACGGTATTCAGAGTGGTAGTAATAAACTGTATTATCCACACCCGTTCTTGTGCCGTCCTTAGCGGGTCTACATGTTTATTCTGCTGAATAAGTCTTTTGTCAGTGCCGAAGCACTGGTCTTCCAGCCATTTTTCAATTCAGGGTTATTTACACAAAAGGTATATAGAATAAGGTGTACAATACCTGTTGAATAGACAATTTGCACCATGTAACACAATGAAATTCTGAAACCCAAAAGTTCCATAACAATATGGTACAGTAGTGTCATATAACTAGATCAATATTAGTCAGATCAATGTGAGTATTTACATAGTATTTAGAATGTAAGCAGAAGTTATCTTCTGTATTCAGTTGGTAAACTTGTAGTAAGTTTTAATGTTCAGTTGCAGTTAGGCAAGCGGTATATAAATGTTGGTTTGTTAGAAAAATTCTAGTGTAACTCTAATGTAGCTAGTTATGTGAGTTTATGAATTATGTTGTTGAGGTGGGGTTGTTAATAATACACTGGACCATCTGTGACCAGTGAAGCAGTGGGACCAATCCCAGTGCATTTAGGTCTTAAATTTTACATTTTTACCTGGACTGTCTCTGTCATCGTATATGGTTGACTGGAGATAACAGAGGAACAGCAACAAATAAAAAAATTGGTGGCTGGGGGGGGGGGGGAGGGAGAAACCGAGGCTGAGGGTTTGGTGGTCTGCCACTTACGGTATGTTATATTATATTTATTGTGCATGCTACTTATTTTACTCCAATGATCGCATGATATTATCATTTACTTCGGGCTGGTCCTGCCGACCGAGGCTCGCGCCACCACTACCGAGGTCACGCGCCAGTCCTCCTGCCTCGCAAGCATTCTAGATCCGGATTTTAAAACTTTTTCTGTAGGTAAGGGTTGTATTCGCTCGTCCACGGGCCTCTGCTAAAATAAATGAGGCTTCCCACCACTCCTCGTCTCGGTCTCGGTTTCCTCCTTCTCTAGTCTAGCCTAATTTGTACAAAAATTCTTCCAATGTAAATACACCTCAGTGTGAATGCATCTTAATTGCGGCATCTCAGGGTGCGGAAACATTACTATTATTTACGATGACGCAATCAGTGCTCGGTTACAGCGATGGCGGCTTGTCATGTCAGCGCGTCATCATATACCAGTGGCGCCTGCCACTTCCATCCACGCTGTGACGTCACAGCGCCAGCAGAGTGGTCCGGCCGCCCTCAGGTGTTTCAAAGAGAAGACTTCACACACCCGACCCACTCCCTGCAAGGTATGCGTGATGGACACTCTCAAGGAGAGAAATGTGCAGTATAATATATATATATATAATATATATAATGTATATATGCTGTACATGATATATAATATATGTATATCTGTGTGAAGTATTTAAAAAAAGAAAGAAAACGATCTTTGCAATAAGTTCAGTTGCCGTGGTTACGCTAGTAACGTCGGGTGCTTGTAATGGACGCGGCGTTCTTTTGGTGACCACTTCCGGTGGATGGGGGTGGTGGGTATTTGGGTGAGTGGTGAGTGGTGAGTGGTGGAGCACGGGTTAACGACCCGATCATATGGCCGGTCACGTGACCAGACCAGAGCCAGTCATTCGACTAGAGGTGCCGTCTGCTGATAACTGTTGATGTTAGTTTCACAGGCCACCACCAGGGCAGGGTAGAGAGGTGGGGAGAGGGGGTGGGGGAGACTTTAAAGTCTGGTCTGGAAATGGGTGCAGAAGCCTTTATGACGGCAGTTATAATCACGTGTTTTCACCCCCAACCTTGAAGCACACCCGCACTAACATTCACACATCAACACACTCACAGACACACGTATTCACACCCACAAACACACAGACACACACCCACACTAACATTGACACATCAACACACTCACACACACTTACAGACACACGTATTCACACACTCACAGATACACACCCGCACTAACATTCACACACTCACAGAGATACACGTATTCACAAACACTCACACACAAACACACAGACACACGCCCACACTAAAATTGACACATCAACACACACTTACAGACACATGTATTCATACACTCACACATTCACAGACACACATTCACACACACTCACACATACCCACTTACTCACAAACACAAGCACACACTTACAGACACATTTTCACACACACAAACACAGATACATACACTTACTCACAGAAACACCTTTACACACACATAAACAACCACTTACTCACAAACACTCACACACATTTACAGACACATTTATTCACCCACACTCACACACAAACATACAGATACACACACTCACTCACAGATACACACTTACACACACTCACACACATACATAGCCACTTACAAACACACTGACACACACTTACTCATATACACACACTTACACAGACAGACACTTACACACACACTCACACACAAATACACATGAACATACATAATCACATATATAATCACATACACACACAAAGAAACAAAAACACTTTCTTCTTCAATTAAGAATCACTCTTCCATGACAGGTCTACCCCCCCCCCCCCCGCCGCCCCCGCCCCTATTGACTTTCAAAGTAGTCCAGACCTGATTCGGCGTACGCCCAATGCGCCCGACTGCAATCAATCACACCTCTGATGACTGGTGCGGATCTCAACATAACTCTACCGACATACACGCGTGTCCGTGCTGGAGCGTCGGTGAGGGACGGCCAGCTCCTAAACACGCCCTCATTGCACCACCTCCAATCTCAGCTGGCTGTTCAGGAGCTAGTTCACAGTTAAGCAGTGATGGCGACTCTCCCCGATCAATCCAACACGGCTATAAGCATGCTGGTTTAAAAGGCTCAGTCGAGGTCCCCTGAGAGCCAGGCTCCTAAGTTTCCTAAAGCGTAAACGCACATAGGCGCGTGGGGCTGAGGCGGTATTTAGGTACCTCTCCCATCATGTGCCCAATTAGCGGGACATAGCCTCGCACTGACACCCCGCACTCTCTACTACCCCCTGTCATACAACACCACCACCACCACCACCATACACCACCACCACCACCCAACCACCACCACCACCACCACAATCACCATCATCAGCACCACCACCACCACCATCATACACCACCACCACCATACATCACCATACACCACCACCACCATACACCACCACCACCACCCATCTACCACCACCACCACCACCATCAGCACCACCACCACCACCACCATACACCACCACAATCACCATCCCCACCACCACCACCACCATACACCACCACCACACCATACACCACCACCACCACCCATCTACCACCACCACCATCAGCACCACCACCAGCACCACCACCACCAGTCGTTGAGAAAGCCATCGGTTATCCTCCGACTCACGGAACTGAGGAAATCTGGGACACATCCACTCGAGTACAAAGGACTGCATGCAGAGATTCAAGGCCAGTTTGCAGACCACCTCTCCATATACACTGATGGTTCGAAAGACCAAAGCCGGGTAGCTGCTGCGGCAGTCTGCCGACGGGAAAAATTTGGTGTACGTTTGCCCGATCAGAGCTCGATTTTCACTGCAGAGGCCCGAGCACTCCTTCTCGCTTTGGAGTGTATCGAGGTATCCAACCACACTATGTTATATACAGTGATTCTTCTCTTGCCTCCTGGCTGTTGCTGGACTGAAAACGAATCACCCTATTCTAGCAACGGTCATTTATAAAATGAACCAACTGACAACGGATGGGTATGACATCCACCTGTGCTGGGTGCCTGGCCATGCCGGCATACAAGGAAACGAACGAGCTGATCGGGCTGCGAAGAAGGCCCTGAACTGTGATCTTGAACCGTGTCTGATCCCTCACTCTGATCTGAAACCACTAATAGCCACCCACATAAAATCCAAATGGCAACATGAGTGGGATGAAAACATTAATAAACTTAAAGAAATTGAACCATCTGTGGGAAAGCCACCACAGACTCATGCGGGAGGTCGGCGGGACCAAGTGGTCCTTAGCCGCTGCCGTATTGGCCACTCGTGGCTTACACATGCTTTTCTGCTCAAGGGGGAACCTCCCCCTGAATGTATTGGGTGTCAGTCCCCACTGACACTCAAACACATTTTACTAAGTTGCGTTGATTTTTTGGCCCTGCGCCAACGGTTCTACACTGCAGACAGTATGCATGACCTTTTTACTAAGGTAAAACAGGAAAACATTTTAGCCTTTTTGAGGGCAGCTGGACTGTACCACCTTATATAGTTTACTAAATGGATTCTATTAATTATTAATGAAACTTTTCTTTTTCTATGGGAATTTGTTTCCCTTGACCACAGATATATGATTGTGAGCTTTCTAATTTAATTAGTGTCTATTGGCACATAATTGATTGTCTGCTTTTACATGTAAAAGCGATGGTTTGAACAAAAAACAAACATTTCTCGCCGTGAATATGGCCTATGCTGCCGACACGGCGTAAAGCAACCACCAATCAATCAATCAAACCATACACCACCACAATCACCATCCCCACCACCACCACCATACACCACCACCACACCATACACCATCACCACCACCACCACCATCAGCACCACCACCACCATACACCACCACAATCACCATCCCCACCACCACCATACACAACCACCACACCATACACCATCAGCACCACCACCACCCATCTACCACCACCACCACCAGCACCACCACCACCATACACCACCACAATCACCATCCCCACCACCACCACCATACACCACCACCACACCATACACCATCACCACCACCACCATAACCACAATAAACCACCACCACCACCACCAGCACCAGCACCACCACCACCATACACCAGAACCCCCACCTACCCCCCTACCCCCACCACACACCCCACCACCACCACCATACTCAACAAACCTCGGCACCACCACCACACACCACCATACACCCACACCGACCACCACCATCCCACACCACCTTACACCAACACCACCACCAACCATACACCCCCGCCCACCTACCCCCCTCCCCCCACCACACACCACCAATCCTCATCCACCACACCGCCCACCACACAACCACACCACACCACATCACCCACACCACCAACCACCACCATCCCACCACATACAACACCCACACCACCATACACCCCCCCCACCCCACCCAACCACAAACACCATTCGCCACCCACCACAAACCACCACACCACAGACCACACCACAACACCACCACACACACACACCACACACACACACCACACCACCACACACACCACCACCACCACACACACACCAACCACCACCCCCAACCTACCCCCCCACCATACACCGCACCACCACAGCATACACCCACACCACCACCACCATACACCACCACCACCACCATACACCACCACCCACCACCTACCTCCCCACACCACCAGCACCACCACCTACCCCCCACCACCACCAGCACCACCAATACAGCCCTGACAGCGGCTCATTACCATGTGCCTGCCTCAAAGACTACCCAGGATGCCCCGCCCCGGATATGCAATGTGACACCAGTCCGTCGCCCCCAATACAACTATGACACCAGACTCATGCTGTGAAGCGGTTTAGGTTTTCACTTTTCTGCTGCTGATCTTTCGTCAAAATCAACCGCTTCACTCACCCGCTTCACTCACCCGCTTCACTCACTCATTCACTCACACACTCACGCATTCACCCATACACTCACACACAAACTCACACATACTCACTCACTCACTCACTCACACACAAACACACTCACTCACTCACACCACTCACTCACACACACAGGGGCAAAAAGGGGTGTGGGAGGGAAAAGGACCGGAAAAGGGGGAGAAGGGGGAAAAGAGAGAAGGGAGGAGAGCAAACGGGGGAGGATATACACTCCTAACCTCTCGTCAATTTACTCAAATACATCTGCAGTATACAGTAAAACCTCTCTATACCGACCCCTCTACTGACCGACCACTCCCCTATATGAATCGCTTTATTTGGGTCCCAACAATACCATTGTAAAGATATCCTAACTCTCTAAACCGACCACCTCTCTAAATGGACGACTTAAATAAGTGGGCCCCATGGTCGGTCGATTTCGAGAGGTTTTACTGTATTCGATTCGCTAAATTAATTAAAGCTATCAAATGTGGAGTTGATTCCTTATATAAAGGTTAAGTTATTAGGTAATAATTGGTGTTCTGTTATTTTAACCGTTTCCAAAAAAGTGGTTTAAAAAAACACACAGAAATGAATTCTGCCTTCCAGAATATGCCCTAAAACAAAATAAATATAAATAGTTAAATAGTAGTTCACTCCACGTTATGTTCCATTTAAATAAAGCTATCAAATCCAGGCTGTTTGATTAAAGGCTGAGGTCACAAACGCTGTGGGCGCCGTACGGTGGTGTGGGCTGCGGTGTGTCTTGCGGTTTATGCAAATGTTACGGCTTTGCGGCCTGCAGTTTATCTCTTCACAAATCGTACGGTTTGTGTTGAATTTATACACGTATTTAATATACAAAAAAAGTCATAACTTTCTGAATATTGATTACACAAACATGAATTTTGTACCATATTGATATTCATTTTACACCCTTTCCATTGATGTCAACAAAGAGCTGATCGTACAATGTTGTGGAGTCTGAATTGCCAGAATTGCGGCATGCAGCATTGCGATTTTCCAAAGTTAAGATAACTTTGACTTAAAATAACCACAACCGATTGCGGCGAGCAAAAAACTGTATGGCCACCATGCGGCGACCATAATCCACCGTACGGTCGCCGTACGGTCTGGCCGATGCGGCGAGTTATGGTCGCCGCAAGCACACTGTAACGCATTTGTGATCGTAGCATAACTGAGGTTGTGTTAATAGGTAATCATTTATACATATTATTACAGTGAACCCCTGATTTACACCCCCGCCCCAGAGCTTTACACGAAATCGGATAAAATGCGAGGCATCATTTGACTCAGGATGATTTAAGTCAGGGTAATTTATACCCCAGTCACAGGAGAGGCAGTGTTCGCCGCCAACCTCCTTATGCCCAAAAGGACGCTAACCACCCAGAATTCCATTCGATACATTGATTCAAATATGTTGTAGGCCCTAGGTCGGCGCCATATCGGCGCCATGTTGGCACCGACCACATGGTGACTGCAGCATCGCATGTGTTGGCGCCACCAGGTCGGTGCCAGATCGGCGCCAGATCGCCGGCAACTCGGCAACCCAGGGCGGCGCCAGGTCAGCGCCATGTCGGTGCCAGATCGGCGCCGACCACATGGTGACTGCAGCATCGCATGTGTTGGCGCCACCAGGTCGGCGCCAGATCGGCGCCAGATCAATGCCAGATCGCCGGCAACTCGCCAACCCAGGGCGGCACCAGGGCAGCACCAGGGCGCCAACCATTTTGCATGGCGCCGCCGGAACAGGACGCAAGGAGGTTGCACGTGCAGCAGCAGCAACCTCCTTGCGTCCAAAATTCCCGAAATGGACTCACGGCGACAGCACTCAGGAGGGCGGAAGGAGGACGTTTTGACGTCACAAATCAATCGTTAGCGAACGCAGGCCTCGTGTGACTGGGGTATCAGTCAACTGAACAGCACATTAGCACGACCCTGTTTTTTCATGATGACGTTATAATGCGATTTCACTGTATTTCCCTAACATCTGCTTGTTTCTAAAGCTAAAATGAAAACCTGTGGAAAGGCCTCATGATCACACTGTATATGGTAACTGCACATTCCCCTGCCTCTTGCCGACCTCTTATGACCTTCAACCATTGACACTGTTCGACCTCACGATGACCCCCAATCATGCCCCACCTCGGGGGATATCGCTTTCACGCCAAAAGTGGCGAGATCTCCCACGGCGGTCGCTGAGTGCATGTTTCACGGCGGGGGGAGGGGGGGGGGGCAGGAAGTCGTCAACACTTCTAAGGGGGGCGGGAGTGTTGGGAGGGGGGTGGTAGTGGCGTGTGGTGTTGGTGTGTGGTGGTGTTCTTGGTGTATGGTGGTGTTCTTGGTGATGTCGTTGGTATATGGTGGTGACGGTAGTGGTGTGTGGTGTTGGTGTGTGGTGTTGATGTGTGGTGTTGTTGTTGGTATGTTGTGGTGTTGTTGGTGTGTGGTGTTGTTGTGTGGGGTTGTTGGTGTGTGGTGTTGTTGGTGTGTGGTGGTGGTGTTGTTGGTGTTCTGTTGGTGTATGGTGGTGGCGGTGGTGGTGTGTGCTGGTGTGGTTGGTGTGTGGTGTGGTTGGTGAGGGGTGTGATTGGTGTGTGGTGTGTGTTGTTGGTGTGTGGTCGTGTTGATGGTGGTGTGTGGTGGTGGTGTTGTGGTAGTTTTGTTGGTGTGTGGTGTTGATGTTGTTGGCTATGATGAGGTAGTTTACGGTGGTTGTGGTGATTTTCTTGGTGGTTGCAGTGGTGTTAGTGGTTATGATGATGGAGTTTACAGTGGTAGTGATTTCCTTGGTGGTTGCGGTGGTGTTAGTGGCTATGATGATGTAGTTGAGTGGTTGTGGTTGTGGTTGTAATGATGTTCTTGGTGGTTGCGGTGGTCTTAGTGGTTATGATGATGTAGTTTACGGTGGTTCTGGTTGTAGTGATGTTCTTGGTGGTTGTGGTTGTGTTATGGTGATGTAGTTTATGGTGGTTGTGATGTTCTTGGTGGTTGTGGTTGTGTTAGTGGTTATGATTATGTAGCTTACAGTAGTTGTGGTGATGTTCTTGGTGGTTGCAGTCATCTTAGTGGTTATGGTGATGTAGTTTATGGTGGTTGTGGTTGTGATGTTCTTGGTGGTTGCGGTGGTCTTAGTGTTTATGGTGATGTAATCTATGGTAGTTCTGGTTGTGGTGATGGTGGCCACCTTGAATTCTCCATATGGCGCCACTCATGCGTAACCGGAAGCGGAAGCGGAAGCAGTTTCAGAAAGGTAACTTCCTGTGTGCTTCCTGTTGGGACCTGTAAGACTAGACATGCGCAAAGTGCGTCCTCAGAACAATTTCTGCGTAATGCACTTCTCCGGGCAATTATATACAAAATGGCTGCCAGCATTCGGAGATCACTCACAACACGAGGGTAATCAACTGCCACATGTCGTTTTACACACACAGAGAAACAACGCATCCGGCCAACTCACCACCTTCTGAACCGATTGCGCTATCGAGAAACACGAGCCACATACCTGGAAAGACAAGGAAAAAAGCCATTAGCATACACATATATATAGATAAGAGAAAAAAGCCATTAGCATACACATATATATAGATAAGAGAAAAAAACCATTAGCATACACTTATATACATACAGGGAAGTCATTAGCATACACTTATATAGATAGGGGGAAGTCATTAGCAAACACTTATATAGATAAGGGGAAAGTCATTAGCATACACATATATATAGATAAGAGAAAAATACATTAGCATACACTATATAGATAAAGGGAAAAGTCATTAGCATACACTTATATAGATAAGGGGGAGAATCCATTAGCATACACATATATATAGATAAGAGAAAAAAGCCTTTAGCATACACTTATATAGATAAGGGGGAGAAACCATTAGCATACACATATACATAGATAAGAGAAAAACATTAGCATACACTTATATAGATAAGGGGGAGAAGCCATTAGCATACATAGATAAGAGCAAACACTTATATAGATATGGGGAAGTCATTAGCATACACATATAGATAAGAGTAAAAAGTCATTAGCATACACACATAGATAAGAGTAAAATGTCATTATCATATACATATAGATAAGGATATATACAGATGTCTCAATAACTAGACGAATCGGTCACTCCCACCTACCCACCCCAGCCCCGTCCTGATATGACCTTAGATGTTGCTAGGACGTAAAACAACAACAAACAAACCCACCCCAGGACGACAGTGGAAGAAATAACATTATGCGCAGGATCTCAGTATGTAGCATGCTTTGTGGAAACAGGTCTTATAGAGGATTTCCACCACCAAGCTGCCCTCTGATGACAGTGTTAATAACTAACGCTGTGGGTAAGAGGTCACTGTGCAGTATGCGCTATGGAAAAGGTTTATAGAGGATTTCCACCACCAAGCCGCCCTGCCCTCTGATAGTCGTGTTAAAGTTCCATAGTCTGGTGCCTTTCAGCGTCTGTCACCTTTTGAGATACATATATTAGGTTGATCGATTTAATCTACCTGACCTCACTTTGAAGTAGGTTTAATCTAAAGCCGTGTTCACACCTCGGCGTTAACTCGCCTCATCTAGTGCGCCTAATCTAAGTCGGCTCACATTGGCCGTGTGAACCCGATGTTGAGGCGGATTAGGGCTGAGTCGCCTCATGTAGTTCGCCTCATCTAGTTCGCCTCGCGTGGTGGTTTAAATGAAGCGAACTAGCTTGAGTCGGCCCATATTGCCTGTGTGGACGGTAGCGGTTTAGATGAGGCGGATTAAGCACATCACACTGTACAATATAATTTGGTCTATGAACCGGCTAGAGGTGCACAGATATTTTTTTCAGCATTTATTTTTAGGGTTTCACTGCCCAGCAGAAGTTTTGACCGTTCCAAAACAATACGACTCAGTCTATACATATCTAGGTCGAACCCACACTCTCTCTGCCGACGTCGATTAACCGAAACTGGCGCTGGTTAGTATGGACTTGCTCATGCGCAGATATCAATTTCCGCCTTAATCCGCTCCGTGTGTGGACACGACACTAGTTCGCCTCATCTAGTTCACCTTATCTAGTTCGGCCTAAAGTTGTGGGTGTGAACACGGCTTTACTAAAATAGCTAACTCGAGAGATATTTGAAGTGAATACATGCCAAATTAATGTTAGCATGTCTGTCAACTCTAACCCCATAGGCTTCAGCAGTAAGAGGCTGTATTAAGTTGACTTAGAATGTACCCCTCTACGCAGTAATAACTGCTTAATAAGTACACCAGTATCTAAGTTGGATATGTAGGATTGAAATGTGACAGTGTATTTCTGCTGTCCATAACGGTTAAGTCTAAAGCGGCTGTCACACATCACCAGATTGGGGAAACGGAAAGGAACCAAACAAATTCCGTTGATATCCGGCAAAGTCTGGTTTGTGTCCCTTGCATATCCGTTGATATCTGGCCAGATCCGTTAAAAGTCTTGAACATGCACAAAACTTGGAACGGATGCCGCCGAATTGACATCTATGGTTCTTGTCCGGTTTGAGTTTGTTTAGTCCACTTATCATCCATTGGCTATCCGTTCATGTCTGTTTCATGTCCGTTCGTCCGGCGGCCGTTGATCCGATATCGCAACATTTTGACACATTTTAATACATTTTGATACTTATGACGCCCGAACACCACCGGTCTACAAAATTCTGTCCGTTGCTCAAACCGGCATAATGTGACAGCCGCTTAATGCCTTATTTTCAGCACGTGACAGCAATCTGGTTCCTCTACTGTTGTCACTTTCACTTCCTTTGAAGCTGACTATTGTATACATTCTTTTTCTGTTTGTTAGTATTTTCCTAGAGCTCTCGAATCTCTGGGAGCTTGTTAGCTATGTCATTGGTCCCGACATGCCCACTGATATAAATCGCCAAAATAAATTATCTATGTTTAATCAATTTCCCCCGTCCGGTTATTTTTTCACTACCGACGGAAATAAAGTAAAACCGAAATGATTTTTTTGTTGGAGGGGAGGGGATAAATATTTTCTTCATCTGAACACATATTTTGTCATCACCGAGGCACCGGTCTTCCATTTCAGACAGGATAGCCGAGTGGGGCAAGGTGCGCATCATTACAAGGATAGGGCAGTCAGCAGTGGAATGAGGATACACTAATTGTCCACGGTTGAAATTTGCCCTGGTTAATGGACGAATATAAAGATGGAAAAAAAGAAGAAAACAAAATGGATTCTACAATGTTAAAAATGTATGTTCTCCGCCTCGTTTTCACAGACCGTCACACACTTATACCCACCCGCCTGAGGTGGTAGAATATTCTGATTAGACTGCGCCCATGGAGGGAGTGTGTGTGTGGATTTGTTTGTGGGTGTGTCGGTGGGTGTGGATGTGTATGGGTATGTGGGTGTGTGTGGTTATGTATGTGGGTGGGTGTTTGGGTGAGGGTGCGTGTGGGTGTGTAGGCGTGGGTGTGTGGGTATGTGGGTGTGTGAGTATGTGGGTGCGTGGGTGGGTATGTGTGTCAGGGTGTGTGTGGGCGTGGGTATGTGTGTGTGTGGTTGGTTGGGTGTGTGTGTGCATCAGTGATTGGGTGTGTGGGTGGTGTGTGGGTGTGTATGGGGGGGAGGGGGGACAACAGGCGTAGCTATCCCCGACTGCTAAAGACGCGCATCAAGACGATCAACTATTTACTTTGACAGATCGTCCAGTCCACAGCCGTCTATCACCGACAGACGCCCACGTCACGCGCTTCATTGTGTCCATGACGCCAGATTTGCCAGTCTTCCTATTAATTAGTATACTAATAGTAGTTTGTGCGCCGTGGTAACGTCACTTTATAATGGGGCTGTCACACTATGTGGTAGCGTAAGCCGACGTAGGTGAAATTTGGCCATTACATCGAGATACGTCGAGATACGTTACTCATTCATTAAGCCTACGTCGAGGTACGTCGAGATACGTGACACACGTCAAGGTTTTGTACATACCCAAAACTTTCGACGTAGCTCGACATACAGGCCGTTATGTTGGGTTACGTTGCGTTCACGTTAGGCTTACGTCGAGATACGTTAGACGTTCGTTAGAGCTACGTCGGGTCTACGTTGAGTTAGGTTGACTTACGGTAGACTGACTGAGAACCGGGAGCAACGTGCAGCCCGCGTGCTGCCAACGTGCTGTTAGCGTATCTCAACGCAGGTGTAATGTGTCTCTGACATGTGTCTAACGTTAGTCTAACGTAAGTCCAACGTGTCTTGACGTATTCAACATAGTTGACGAATGGCTGGCGCGTGTGTAACATATGTTACGCGCACCAACATTCTTTGAATGTAAGGGAACGTGCCGTGACATGGTCTGAAAGTTTTGCCTTCGAGAATATAAAGGCATCCACGTCGAGCGCGTTGAGCGCTTGCTATCCTTACGACTTTACAGCTGGACTGTCATTAGACTGACGCTGCTCACTCAGTGGGCCTGACGTCTACTCACGTTACGAATTACATCAGAGTAACACTTAGCTACAGGCATAATTACGTCAGTCCTACACTAAGCCCACAAACGAGGATTAATATGATGCCTGCTACTAGTGCTAGCACATAATATCATGACTGCCAAGTGTCAACGGTACATGCAAAGAACTTCCTTGCTATTCACCATTGAATTATATATTCCAGTAGCGTCATAGGCCGAGCAAAAGGCAATGTGAGGTGTGCTATTATTAGTAGTATCAATGACCTAAAGAGCCTTTTGTTGTTAAATTTTAGAATTGATTAGAAAATTGCCCATTCACCAGTAACCAGGAAGAAGCATCTTTACTGCTAAGTATATATATATATATATATTTGGAAAAAAAATCAGCTTAATTTATGAGAAGTTATTTTTGTCTTTAGTAAATACTCGCCCTGATATGACCATAGATGTTGCGAGGACATAAAACAAACAATATATACATGCTACATGAGAAGTGCCGGTGCGGCAGGCAGGTGGCGCCTGCTGGGCCGGGCAGTAGCCGGGCGTGCCGGTACAGACTTCCGGTGTAAGACATGGCCGGGTGCGGGCGGGTCCTCCCTAAGTGCTCAGTTACGGACGGCCCGCCTCTATTATTCACACACACCCGAGGGTGCGCCGACATGTGTGTCTGCTCACTTAAAGTACCCATGTCAAAACCAGGCAGTACATACAGCAAGTCAAAGCAGCATGCTAATTGCTTGCACCGGAAGTTCCCCCCGCACCATGTGTACATAGTGGTGATTGCTTGCACCGGAAGTGCTTGGCATTGTTTCAACCGAAAGTGCTTTCGTCGCCATATATATATATATTTATTTGGTGGTAATTGCTTGAACCGGAAGTGCTTTCCTCTCCATATATACATGGTGGTAATTGTTTGAACCGGAAGTGCTCCCATTGCCATATTTACATAGTTTGCTTGTTTGTTGGGGATGTACATCTTAGCAACATATAAGGTCATATCGTGACGGAAACCGACTTGTGACAGAGTGCGCGGAAGGAGACTTCATAGTGCTGCTCCGCAGAGAGACCAGGCCATCAGCACCATTGCCTGATATCCTACTCAGTCAATTTATCTTGTTACTGAACAAAGCAGTCCCTGCCATATCCTGCTAATGTTGAGTGCCAGGCTAGGTTTGTTTGTTTGTTGTTGTTTTACGTCCTATCAACATCTCAGATCATATCAGGACGGTACCGACTTGTGACAGCGCTCACCCATGGCAACTTTATAGTGCTGCCCCACTGGGAGACCAGGCCACATGCACCATCACCTGATATCCCACTCAATCACATTATCCTGACACTGAGTCAACCAGTCCTTGCCCTATCCTAATGCCAAGCACCGGCTACGAAGCGACAAGTTTCAATTTTAAAGTCATTGGTTTGACTCGACCGGGGACCGAACTCCCGACCTTCCACACGTGAGGCCCGCGCTCTACCTATTAGGCCACAGCGCCCGGTGCCAGGCTCGGTAGCGACAACTATAAATTCGATAAGCGTACATCAGTATCTAAATTAGATATATGTAAAATCAAATCTATTTGAGTGTCTTGGTTCTGAAACGTTGATGCTTCATCGGACTATGCAGCTTTAACTCAACATGTACCAGTGGCGCCACCGTCGTATCAAAACGCTCACCCAGCCCCACCCTCCTCTCCAAGTTTGGACAAAATCTACTCAATTCCGCGGGTGCATTGTGAAAAAACGAGAAAAAAAGGAAAGAAACAGGGGGAAAAAACACTCTTATCTTCAAGTCTAATATCCCTTTTGATTTATCCACTTAACCACTTCCCCCCCCCCCCCTTCTCGTGGTCCCCACAAGAAAAAATCCTTTTGTGGTCAAGGTCAAGGACATTCCAATCAAAAGAGAAAAACAAACTAACAAGAAGCCGTGTTCTCCGAGCACGTGAGCTCATTGCCTGGATAGAGCCAATATAAACGGGAGGGGCGGAGGGGGGGGGGCGGAGGGGGGTGAAGGGGGGGTAGGGGAAGGGGGCCGTGATAGGAGGAGGTTATAGGGAGGAGGTGGGGGGTGAGAGGGGGCGGGTAGGAGTGGGGAGTGATAGGGAGGAGGTGGGGGTGAGGAGGGGCGGGTAGGGGAGTGGGGATGATAGGGAGGAGGTGGGGGTGAGAGGGGCGGTAGGGAGGGGAGTGTGGGAGTGATAGGGAGAGGTGGGGGTGAGAGGGGGGCGGGTAGGGGAGTGGGGAGTGATAGGGAGGAGGAGGGGGGTAGAGGGGCGGTAGGGGTGGGGGAGTGATAGGAGGAGGTGGGGTGAGAGGGGGCGGGTAGGGGAGGGGGAGTGATAGGGAGGAGGGGGGGTGATAGGGGCGGGTAGGGGAGTGGGAGTGTATAGAGGAGGTGGGGGTGAGAGGGGTGGGTTAGGGGATGGATGACAGGGAGGAGGTGGGGTGAGAGGGGGCGGGTAGGGGAGTGGGGAAGATAGGGAGGAGGTGGGGGTGAGAGGGGCGGTAAGTAGTGGGCGTGGGAGGGGTGGGGTGAGAGGGGCGGGTAGGGGAGTGAACAGGAGGGAGTGGGGTAGAGGGGGCGGGTAGGGAGTGGGAGTGATAGGGAGGAGGTGGTGGTGAGAGGGGGGCGGGTAGAGGAGTGGGGAGTGATAGGGAGGAGGTGGGGGTGAGAGGGGGCGGGTAGAGGAGTGGGGAGTGATAGGGAGGAGGTGGGGGTGAGAGGGGGAGTGTAGGGGAGTGGGGAGTGACAGGGTCAGTGTTTTGTTGACTCGATGACCACGCCACCTCGCGGGCGGTGGCGGAGACAGATGAGACAATCAAATCGCGCTTTGTAGACGCTTGATTGCCATTAGAGGAGACTATTATGGGTCCTAACCGGCTGATTAGTGGGGCGGGGACCGGGAGGGGGCGGGAGGAGCAGGGGGAAGTGGGGGCCAAGAAGGGGGCATAGAATTAGATTAAAGGGAGCCGTTGGAGAAGGGTAGGGCTGTGTAGGGTTGGGGTATTGTGAGATGGTGGTGGAAGAAGAAGAACAAGACAAAGGCGGAGGAGGGAGGAGAAGAATGATGATGGGGGGAAAAGAACATTTTGTTTGATTGTTGTTTTACGTCCTAGCAACATCTAAGGTCATATCAGGACGGGCAGAAGAACAAGAACAAGAATAAGGATATGGCGAAGGTAGTGGTGGAAGTAGAAGTTTAGAAGGAGGAGGAGAGGAGAAGGAGAAGGAGAATGAGGAGGGGGAGGAGAAGGAGGGAGAGAAGGGGGAGGAGAAGAAAGGAGGAGAGGAGAAGGAGGAAAAGGAGGAGAAGAAGGAAGAGGAGGAGAAGGAGGGGGGGAAAAGGAGGGGGAGGAGAAGGAGTGCGAGGAGGGGAAAGGAGGAAAGGAGGGGGAGGAGAAGGAGGAGGAGGAGAAGAGGAGAAGGAAGGAAACGAGAGGCGGAGGAAAGAAGGAAGAGGAGGAGAAGAGGAGTAGGTGAGGAGGAAAAGGAGGAGAAGGCGGAGAGAAGGAGGGGAGGAGAAGGAGGGAGGAGAAGGAGGTGGAGAGAAAGGAGGGGAGAAGGGGGAAAGGAGGAAGGAAGTGAGGAGAAGGAGGAGGAGGAAGGAGGAGGGAGGAGGGAGGAGGAGGAGGAGAAGGAGGAGAAGGTGGAAGAAGGAGAAGGAGGGGAGATGGAGAGGAGAGGGAGAACGAGGAGAAGGAGGAGAAGAAGGAGAAGGAGGAGGAGGAGAAGGAGGAGCGAGAAGGAGGAGTAAGGAGAAGGAGGAGAGGAGTAGAAGAAGGAGAAGGAGGAGGAGGAGGGGGAGAAGGAGGAGGAGAAGGAGGAGGAGAAGGAGGGGAGAAGGAGGAGGAGAAGGAGGAGGAGAGGCGAATGAGGAGGAGGAGAAGCAGGAGGAGGAGGAGGAGGGGTAGGAGAAGGAGGAGGGGGAGGGGGTGGAGAAGGAGGAGAAGGGGGAGAAGGAGGAGGAGAAGGAGAAGGATGAGAAGCGCTGTCTCACGGTTGTGAGGAGGAGGAGGAGGAGGAGGAGGAGGGGGAGAAGCGCTGTCTCCGGGTTGGGAGGAGGAGGAGGAGGAGGGGGGGGGGCGGGAGAAGCGCTGTCCCCGGGTTCTGAGGAGGAGGAGGAGGAGGAGGAGGAGGAGGAGGAGAAGCGCTGTCTCCGGGTTGTGACTGCGGACAAATGACTCAATTTGTGCGTTTGTTTTCCTCAGTGCCGCTGGTTCCCGCGTGTCCACTTCGGTGTCATCACTGCCTGCACCGGACACACCCTCCCGCCACCCACCCACACACCCTCACAGACACACACACACCTGACACACACATACACACACAGACACATAACACACACAGACACACACGGCACACGCACACACATATACACACAGACATACATGCACACACACGGCACACACATACACACACATAACACACAGACACACATGGCATACGCGCCCACATATACACATACACACACATGTTACACACGGCACATGCACACACGGCACACGCACACACATATACAAATACACACAGACACATACACACACAGACATACATGCACACACACGGCACACACATACACACACAAACACATAACACACACAGACACACATGACACATGCGCACACATACATAACACACACATGACACATGTGCACACACATACACATATACCCAGAGACATACATGCACACACACAGCACACACATACACACAACACACATGGCACATATATACAGACACATACATACACACAGACACACGTGCACACAGACGGCACACACACACCCAAGTCTGGCGCCGACTTGTGTGACCCAGTTGTACGGACGCGAGTCGGCAGGACGCCCCACACGGACCACACAAAGCGAGTCGGCGCCGACTGTCGGAAGCAGACTTGTCGACTTGAGTCCCTCTCTGGGGGGCGGGGGGTGGGGGGTAGAAAGGAGGCGGGGGTATATAATTATCTCTATATAATGTTGACTAAATATTATGTATATGTGCATATATGAATATATGTGCTCTATAATGTATTATGGGAATATAAACAAGGACACTACCACTCATCAGTTTTCTTCTATATATCAGTTATTACTGTCAGCGGAGTTAGTTCCTGCTTCTGCCACTATGGCGCCACCTGTGAGTGGCTCCTGGTCACCCTGATACCAGCTGTGTCTGGTCACTACTGCTGCGAGACCTGCTCAGATGGTCAGATTTGTAATGTACATGATATATCATGTATATATACATATATATATATATATACATATATATATATATATATATATATATATATATCCGTAATGTATATATATATATCTGGACAGTGTACAGATGACAGGTGAAAAAGCTGCATGCCTTCATGATGCGACATCTGTGTTCAATCATGAGGCTAACCTGGAAGGTCAAAGTGACAAATATGGAAATACTCGAACGGACGGGGCTGCCCTCTATGGAAGATCTTTTGATCAAAAAGAATCTCCGGTGGACTGGACACCTCATGTGGATGTCATCAGACAGGCTACCAAAGCAGATTCTCTATTCTCAACTGTCTTCTGGTTACAGAAAGAGAGGGCACCCTCGTCACCGGTTCAAGGATACCATCAAGAGAAACCTGAAGCTGAGAGACATTAAGACCGACTCATGGACGCAACTCTCACAGCAGAGAGCTAAATGGAGAGCAGCAGTCAAGTAATGAAAGCAGTCTTTGTCGCATCGCGACCAACAGCATGATGATGACATATATATAGATTAGTTAGACGAATCTTACCTGGGTATAGATGATGGATAGGGGGAAACAGGCGATGATGATATAATTAGATATAGATTAGTTAGACGAATCTTACCTGGGTATAGATGATGGATAACTGTTGTTTTACCGAGGTAGAAGCCTCGGATAGACGTGGGCTAGGGAGAGGTAAGCACATCCGGTCCAGCAATCTTTACCTACTTAATCAGGAGAAATGAGCCAAATAATCTAAAAGTACATTAACGGTGATAATGGTACCAAACTGTGAAGTTTTGTTGGTAAAACCAAAGAATAGACGTGGAAGGGAGTGGCGGGAGGGCCCTAGCCCACGTCTATCCGAGGCTTCTACCTCGGTAAAACAACAGTTATCCATCATCTATACCCAGGTAAGATTTGTCTAACTAATCTATTTTACCTCGGTATACAGCCTCAGGCTAGCCTCAGGCTAGGGAGAGGTTTACGTAAACTCATTTATCCTGTATTCTAATGTCAAAAATCAATAACAATTGTTAAACATGTATGAACATCAACCAGCAAAATTAAAGAGTTTTTGGTGAAAACGAAGTGTATTCTCACCTACTGCTGATCTAGTCTTGTAGCAGCTGTCGGGCTACTGTGCTCGACTTTTCTAATCGTTTGTTGTAGTGGGTTGCAAACGCCCGTGCTGTCTTCCATCCTGCATGGGCCAGTATCCGCTTAACAGAGATGCCCAGGAGTCGTGCCTTAGACACCATCGCACCCCTTGTTGAATGGGAGGCATATTTGTCCGTGTCTACGCCTGCCATTTTCAACATTCTAATTGTCCATCTCGCTAGAGTATCTCGCGAAATGCCTTTGTGTGGCTTAATAAAGCTCACCAAAAGCTGTCTTGACTGTCGTAAGTCTTTTGTCTTGGATATATATGCCCTAATGGCCGAGACAACACAAAGTTTTGAGTCTTCTGTGAAACTACTAACACTAATCGTAGATAAAGGGTCACCTAATCTGTTAGATTTTAATAACTTTGACAAATCAAATGTGGCCTCCTTTCTATCTCTAGGCCGTCTAACGATAACGCTACAATAGTTTGACCCCTGTGTCCTGTTACTAACAAAAGGAGCAAAGCTACCTTAAAACCTAATTGTTTAAGATCTAAATGCTTATTATGAGGCCACTGTTTGAGTAAATCAAACACTACCGACACATCCCAAAAGCGACTGTATTTCGGTTTTGGTGGATTCCTCTGATAAATCGACCTAATAATCCAATGAATGACATGGTGTTTTCCAAATGTCTCATTATTTATCCGTGGCAGGATAACCGATAAAGCACAACGAGCAGCATTAATAGCTCCGAACCCTAATCCTTCATCCTCCAACCCTCTGAGAAATTTACCAACTTGTGAAATAGTAGGATTCATGGGTTTAACTTTGTTAACTATACAAAAAACACCCCATTTCCTCAAATATGTAGTATACATTTTAACCGTACCTTTACGCCAAGCATCTGCCACCAGTCTTTGTTGTGTAATTTTATCTAAACCAAATTGTTCTAAATATTTATTTAAAAAAGGAATGCCCACAACGGGGTTGTGGATACGTCCCCTCGTCGTTTTAGAGGGCCTTGGTGTGTCAGATTGTCTGGCGATCTTCGGAATCGGAGGCAATCTTTGGCGGCTGCCTGTATGCCCGGTAGCCAAGGCTGCGTGTGCCAGTCGGGAACGATTAATATTGCGTGTGCTTTGTCCATCCTTATTTTTCTGCTTACCCGGCTGATCAAGCTGAATGGGGGGAAGATATAATAAAATTTATTCCCCCAGGTGAGAGAAAAAGCATCTATATGCCATGCATCCGGTTCTGGCTGCCATGAGACATATTTATCAATCTTACAATTGTTTCGTGAAGCAAATAAGTCCACTTCAGGTTGGCCCCACTTTTGGCACACTGTGGCGAAAATTTGTGGCTTAAGAGCCCATTCTAAGTGGTCATAAAATTGTCGACTTTTATGATCCGCTAAAGTGTTCTGCTTTCCGGGAATATAAGCTACTGTTAACCAAACTTTCTTCATTTGGGCCCAATCCCAAATTTTTCGGGCCATAGCATTACATGGTTTTGACTTTGTCCCACCCATATTGCGTACATATGCCATTGCTGTGGTATTATCCGTTAAAATACGGACGTGCGTACGTGGTACTTTAACCAAACTAGCGAGGCCTAAGTAAATAGCTCGTAGCTCTAGGACATTAATATGATCAGAATCTTCCTCTTTTAACCAACGTCCACCAGTTGCTACGGACTCGCAATGTGCACCCCAACCTTCTAGTGAAGCGTCAGTAGTAACTACTGTGTTGGGTTCATTCATCCGTATGGGGTTGGGGGAATTTTCAATATTATCGAACCACCAATTAATATCATTCAGTCCTTCCTCGGAAATAAACATTTTCCTTTCAAAATTGCCTTTAGTACGAGCCAACCCTAAGTTCTTATCTATCTCCAAAGATTTGATATGGGCTTTGCCATATAGCATAGCCGGGGCGTAGGCAATAAGTATGCCAACTAGCACCGCGACCTGTCTAATCTTTGGCCTACTTAAGGCGACCAAGTGAGACGCCGTATCATGAAACTTAAGCAGCTTGTTATCTGGGAGTGAAACAGTCATACAGCGTGTGTTAATAATAAATCCTAAACATTTCAGTTCAGTTGTTGGGACAAAAACAGATTTGTTATAATTTAAATAAAATCCTAACGTAGTCAGGAGGGAACATAAATCTTCCACCGCTTGTTGACAGTCATCATAGGATTGTGACACAATGAAGGAATCATCAATGTAGGGAAACATAGTATGTCCCTTATTCGCCATCACCGAGAAAACGGGTTTCAACAGTTTAGTAAACAAACGGGGAGCACAGGCTAAGCCATTCGGCATACAAGTAAATTGAAAAAGTGTACCTTTCCAAATAAACCGTAAGAATTTCCGGTGTAGTTCAAATATCGGGACTGTATAATATGCATCCTGTAAGTCAACACTAGCCATCCATGCATTTTGTGTTACCAAGTCTCTGGCTGTGTCAAGTGAAAACATTTTGAAATGTTGATACTCTACTAGTTTGTTTAACTTAGTTAAATCTAAAATCATACGGATATCGCCATTTGGCTTTGGTCTTGAAAATATATTAGAGATAAACTCCCCTGGAGTGTGTAACACCTGTTCAATAATACCCTTAGACTCAAAGAGCGTAACCTGTTCAGATAATGCTCGTTCTTCAATCTCATTAAACTTGTACGGAAAAGGTATCCGTTTTTTTGTAAAGGGATTTCCGTAAAGGGAATCTTAACACCGGTAACAATATTCAAAATGTTAACGTCAGAAGTAATGTCATACCAAGAAGAAATACAATTAACAATATTTCCTGCACAAAATTCCCTTACGTCTGTTTGTGTAGACTCCGCCACCCGCTTAGGTAGTTGGGTCTGCGTAGCCATGTCTATTTGTTGACTGGTCGTGGGAAGGATTGTTTCGGGGCAAACTCCTTCCTGAACGGGCGGTTGCCGTCGTTCCACCCTTGCCGGTCTCCTCGACCTCTGCCCCTGGGCTGATAGCCGTAGGATGGGCCGGACCTGCCAGCCCTGGCTCCTCGACGAGGACGAAAATCCCCTCGGGGTCGACAGAATCTGGAAGAGTCGGTTTTCTTGGCCTCCAGGTTACGACCACTCTTGGCCTCCGTTTCTACCTCTTTAAAGAGGTATGGCAGTTGGCCCCCAAACATTTTCCCCTTATCCAGAGGTTTGCCTTTGATTGGCTTGGGGGGCAAGAAGAGTGTATACTCCTTGCCATCGTTGTCCATAACCTTTTTAGACCTGGCGACTTCCTTTCCTGCTTGGGTACTGACCGCCTTGAAAACATTTTCATAGTGACGATAACTCAGAAAATTACTGGCGGCTGTAAGGAGGGCCATGCCCTTGTCCATACCTCTAGCCAGTGAGGAGAACTTGTTCTCTGTCTGCATCCGGTTCGCGACCGGAACGACTGAAGCGAGTACGCCCAAAACTGCTTTGTGGACGGTAAACAGTGCTGTTTCAAATCGCTTCTTCTCTTCGTTAAGATGGATGCCAGCATCCATCTCCTTAACGACACTAGCCGGGATACCTTTGATGCCGGAAATTTGTTCTGTGATCTTATTGATCACCTCGGCTGGCTTAAAGGTATTGAAGTGTCCTTTGATAGTCTCACGCATCATGGTCGTTGTTCTGACCTTCTTACCCTTTTGAATAGGGCAGCGCTTGCGAATCTTTCCGCCCAGCTTGGCATAAACGCCAGCTCTTTCTGTATCCGAGTCGGATTCAGTAGTCGACGAGTCAGACGATGAATCGGAAGAAGAATCCTTCTTCTTCTTCTTACTCTTCTTCTTTTGCTTCTTCACTTTCTTACTTTTGGTGGCTTTCGTGTAGTCATCACCCGAGGAACTAGCGGGTCTTTTTCGCTTTTTGCCCTTAACGTGCGTGGGCTCAGCCGCCGAATCAGTCTCAAAATCCGTGACATCCTGCCAACCAGAGTCATCTGGGTCAAACTGTTGGTCTTTGCTTTGGAGCTCTTTCATACGTTGCTCCACTAGCCGATTGACCTGCAAGGTCAAGTCCGCTGGGAACACCTCGTCCTCATCACTGTCTCTATCCGAGAGCACGTGGGCTCCCTGAAGCGGAGACGGCGGAGCTGTCCTATCGGGAGACGTATCGTAGCCGGTAGGCACGCGTCCCTCCGCCGCTGCAGGCGGCGGCTTGTTTCGTTTCGTAGCCATCGGTTCTGTAACCCAAAAAAGGAAACTTAATAACCGGAATCAACTCAACTGAACACCGAAGTGACGCCAGAAACTGGGTTGAGGATATCTTGGTAACGAGTAACGTATTTACACCGTTCTCGAAACAGGCGTGGTAAGCTAAATTTTCCGTAGGTTTTAGGTATCGAAACCAACCGTACGTGGGGTAGGCTTCTAGAACCTCCCATCTCTCTGTTCCATACACTTCTCTCACCCACGGCTACTGCGCCAGCAAGTGAGAGAAAATGCTACGAAACTCGGAGAAACGCCTCATCAAAAGGGGAGTCCATAAAAGAAACCCAGGATCTTCCCCAACATCACCCTCTATTAGGGTCCGAAGGAATGTCCACAGGAGATGTGACGGTGTCACCATCTCTACCCGTACAAAGCGGGTTAAATCGAACCACGGGCCAAGACAAAGGAATTCTTTGTTCTATCCGATTCAAATTTTTAAACGTCAATCTTGTCCAAACTGGACGTACGAAAGTTCTGAACTTTCCAATCTAGATGCTATAACGCATCATAAACAAGCTCAACCAAAATAATCATGATTACTTACAGTTGTTAGCTTGTTTGTAGATAAATCCAACTGGAGCAGCTCACGAGCGTCCTCCGGTCATGAGCTTTTTATGCTAATTGCTGGACCGGATGTGCTTACCTCTCCCTAGCCTGAGGCTAGCCTGAGGCTGTATACCGAGGTAAAATATATATATATACTATACACACACAAACCCACACTTGGGTAGGTTTCCTGTAGTGTCTGTCACCTACAATGACTCATAACCAACAAGGCGAACTGGGCACCGCCTTTGCTTTAGTGGTGGTGAGCAGGGTGTGTGGGCGCATGTGTGCCTACGTATGTGTGCGTGTGCGTGTGCGTGCATGACGCGAGGACCCATAATAAATACAGAGCAGGCCGCGATCAATGCGCGTGGTGGGTCTTCTGATTACCCCTGACCACGGGGCAGCCCGGTCACCGGGGCATTGACCCCGACCCGGGGTCACCCGCAGCGGGCCCGGCACACGGGGGACGGGGGGGGGGGGGCGGGGAGTAAGTAGGTTGACGACGGGGATGGAGTGGGTGGGGAAAGGGAGGGGGGAGATATGGAAGAGTAAGTCGGGAGATGGAGTGGAAGGACAGGACAAATGGGTGAAATGCATGATGATTGTGTTGTTGATGATGAGGAGGAGGATTACGAGAAGATGGAGAAGTAGGAGGAGGAGGGGGAGAAGTAGGAGAAGAAGGAGGAGAAGGAGGAGAAGGAAGAGGAGGAGAAGGAGGAGAAGGAGGAGGAGAAGTAAGAGGAGGAGGAGAAAGAGTAGGAGGAGAAAGAAGAGGATGAGGAGAAGGAGAAGGACGAGGAGGAGAAGGAAGAGGATGAGCAGAAGGAGGAGGAGAAGTAGGAGGAGGAGAAGGACGAGGAGGAGGAGGAGGAAGAGGAGAATGAGGAGGAGAAGTAGGATGAGGAGGAGGAGGAGGAGGAGAATGAGGAGGAGTAGAAGGAGGAGGAGCAGGAGGACGAGGAGAAGGTGGAGGAAGACGAAGAGGAAGAAGAAGAGGAAGAAGAAGAGGATGAGGAGTAGGAGAATGAGAAGGAGGATGGAACAGTAGGCGCAATAAGGGGAGGAGGGGTAGAATGTCAGTAAGAGGTGGTCAAAGAGGGGGGGGGGTGGCGAAGAATGTGAAGGAGTGGTAGCAGAAGAAGAAGAAGAAGAAGAAGAAGAAGAAGCGAAAGGAACCTGATAGAGAAGGAGTGCAGAGGTGGAGAGACGGGGGGGGGGGAGGTAATGCCCAAGTCAATGGAGGACAATGCAGGAGAATGTATGAGGAGGGGAGGAGGGAAGGAGGGAAGGAGGGAAGGAGGGAGGCGGGGGTGGGGAGGACCTAGTTGGGTTACTGGGTGAATGGCCGGTGGGGGTCAGTCTCCCTGTGCAGCAGGGTGATGGCCTGAGAACTGTATGCATAGTCACCACCCGGCACCCGAGCCCTGTAAGGGACACCCTCCCGACGGCTCCTCGCACCCTCCCACCCACCCACTCACTCACTCTCCTCCTCCCTCACCCATCCATGGGTCGAATCGGTAGAGCGTGGGCCTCGCGTGCGGGAGATCGGGAGTTGGATTCCCGGTCGAGTAAAACCAATGACTTATAAAATTACACTTGTTGCTTCCCAGCCTGCCGCTCTGCATTAATAGGATAGGGCAAGGACTGGTTAGCTCAGTGTCAGGATAATGTGACTGAGTGGGATATCAGGTCATGGTGCCAGTGGCCTGATTTCTGAGTGGGGCAGCACTATAAACTCGCCATGAGTGTGCACTGTCACAAGTCGGTAGGTACCCGTCCTGATATGACCTTAGATGTTGCCAGTACATAAAACTCCCAACAACCAACCAACCCTCACCCATCCCACCCCCACCCCCACATGCACCAACCTCCCTCCGAGGCATGTACAAATGAGCGCGCAACCTCGTCCCCAGTGTGACATGCGCAGAGCACGTGCCCGACAGGATCCTCACAAGGTTAGAGCAAGAGGGCAAACAACTTCCTGAAGCACCGCTCCGCCGCTAGGGGCGCTGTGCTTAAAGCAGCCAATATCTGCAACTCAAACACGCGCCTAGATTTGATCCTATATAGCCAGGTGGGATGCCGGTGCACTTATTTAACACTTATTTAACACTTATTTAACACGTATTTAACACTTATTGAACACTTATCTAACACCTTATATAACACTTATCTAACACTTATTTAACATATTTAACACTTATTTTACACTTATTTTACACTTATTTAACATGTATTTAACACTTATTGAACACTTATCTAACACTTATTTAACACTTATTTTACACTTATTTAACACGTATTGAACACTTATCTAACACCTTATCTAACACTTATCTAACACTTATTTAACACGTATCTAACACTTATTTTACAATTATTTAGCACATATTTAACACTTATTGAACACTTATCTAACACCTTATCTAACACTTATCTAACACTTATTTAACACTTATTTTACACTTATTTAACATGTATTGAACACTTATTGAACACCTTATCAAACACTTATCTAACACTTATCTAACACTTATCCAACACTTATCTTACACTTATTTTACACTTATTTAACAAGTATTGAACACTTATCAAACACTTATATAACACTTATCTAACACTTATCTGACACCTTATCTAACACTGTATCTAACACTTAATTAACACTTATTTAACACTTATCTAACACTTATCTAACACTTATCTAACACTTATCTAACACTTATCTAACACTTATCTAACACTTATCTAACACTTATCTAACACTTATCTAACACTTATCTAACACTTATCTAACACTTATCTAACACTTATCTACGACTTATCTAACACTTATTTAACACTTATCTAACACTTATCTAACACTTATTGAACACTTATCTAACACTTATCTAACACTTATCTAACACTTATTGAACACTTATCTAACACTTATCTAACATTTATCTAACACTTATTTAACACTTATATAACACTTATCTAACATGTATTTAACACTTATTTTACACTTATCTAACACATATCTAACACTTATTTAACACTTATCTAACACTTATCTAACGCTTATCTAACACTTATCTAACACTTATTGAACACTTATCTAACACTTATCTAACACTTATCTAACACTTATTGAACACATATCTAACACTTATCTAACACTTATCTAACACTTATTTAACACTTATCTAACACTTATTTAACACGTATTTAACACTTATTTTACACCTATTTAACACGTATTGAACACTTATTTAACACTTAATCTAACACTTATCTAACATTTATCTAACACTTATTTAACACGTATCTAACACTTGTCTAACACTTGTCTAACACTTGTCTAACACTTATCTAACACTTATTTAACACGTTTTTAACACTTATTTTACACTTATTTAACACTTATCTAACACTTATCTAACACTTATTTAACACTTACCTACCACTTATCTACCACTTATCTACCACTTATCTAACATTTATCTAACACTTATCGAACACTTATCGAACACTTATCTAACACTTATCTAACACTTATTGAACACTTATCTAACACTTATCTAACACTTATCTAACACTTATCTAACACTTATTTAACATGTATTTAACACTTATTTTACACTTATCTAACACTTATCTAACACTTATCTAACACTTATCTAACACTTATCTAACACTTATCTAACACTTATCTAACACTTACCTACCACTTATCTAACACTTATTTAACACGTATTTAACACGTATTTTACACTTATTTAACACTTATCTAACACTTATTTAACACTTATCTAACATTTATCTAACACTTATTTAACACTTATCTAACACTTATTTAACACTTATTTAACACTTACCTACCACTTATCTACCACTTATCTACCACTTGTCTAACACTACTTACCTACCACTTATCTACCACTTATCTACCACCTTATCTACCACTTATTTAACACTTATTGCAGTTTGGCGCCCCTGTCATACCCTGCTATGCTATGTGCGATAATGGGTAATCAACCCCCCCCCCCCCGCCGATGTCCAGGATGTTGGTGTGCACACCAACATTAATTTTCACTTCGAATAACTCCAAAGATAACCAATTAAATAACCCATATTTTGAATTTAAAGTACACCATAATTATCAACCTAGCATAGTTAGTACAAAAACTACAAAAAGAACCGTCGGATTATACAACTCTAAGTCAGTTAGATAACTGTTATATCCCAAAATAAATAAATAAATAAATAAATAAACCTTAATCATGTCCAACACCGACATTACCCACCCGTGCAGCACATTTAGGGCCTTGACCCGGTGAGCTGTGACCCCCCTCCCCCCTCCCTCTGCCCCCTCCCTCTACCCCTTCCTCTCCCCTCCACGAGGAACAGTTTGATTTAGTGTTGTTTCGGGGCAACCCTTGAGCGTGTTCCACTGCAATGAGCTGCTCAACTCGGCAGTTCTACCACCCCTCCCCCTCACCCCCCCCCCCCCCCCCCCCATACATGCTCCTTAATGTAACGCCGGGTTAGTAGCAAGCCGGGCCGATTAAGGACCCCCCGACGTCAGCAGCTGATCAAAGCCAAGCCTCATAGAGGTCACTTCAAGGACGAATCACCTTTCAGAGACCTCCGGCGGACACCAGATGCCTCCCAGATGACCTTGCGTTGACCGTTTTCTTGCATACCAGACGAGGGCAGGCAATGAGTCAAATAGCAAAAGGGGTCAACTTTGCGGTGAAATTTCTAACATGTAAAGCATAGAAGTTTGTCCCAAACTGTGAATCACAAAATGGTCAAGTTGCAGTGAATTCTTTAACACATAATGCATAGAAGTATGCCTCAAAATGGTCCAAATGTCAGATTGACTCAAATTACCTCTTTTTTTTAATTTAAATTTTTTTCTTTTAATTTAAAGAGTGAATTGGTACCAATTAAGAACTAGGCTAAAGATGCCTAATCCGATGAAAGCATCAACTTTTCTAAAGCAAATCACTGACATAAAAATGTATTCCATATCCAAATTAGATAGTGGTGCATTTATTAAACACTTGTTGCTGCATAAAAAGAAATACTAGGTCAATTTAATAGAGCTTGTCACTGTTGAAGCGTATGTTCAGCAAAAACCAGCATCCTCACATATATGTACCGGGATGTGTGACTCGCGACACAAAGCACCAATGTTATTGAAAGATGACTTTAACGTGTAGAGACATCTGTCCTTGTCCACCAGGCGAGCGGGGTGATTTCAATTGTGCAAAGATGAGGGTGGCTGAGGCCCATTTGAAATCACTCCGTCTACTCATGAGGACTACGACACCTCTGCCAAAATAATGCTTCTTCGATTTTGATATTGCACATTTGCTGAGATAATCGATTGTTTGCTATGGAACTATATTGTAGTCACTTCGAATAGTACTAGTAGCATCCTTCGATCGAATGGAATATAAGGAACCCTAGCATCAAAAGTAGAAAGATGTGTGTGTCTACTAAGTGCGCAACTGCAATAGAAAAATAAAATGAGCCAACCACATTTCCCCCACCTCCTGATTTTTCTTTTGTGTGTGATGGTTTATTTACCCTGTCCATAATGAATAAGTCACGTCACAACTTGTTTTCATCGCTGAACAGCAAGTCTCAATTTGGTAGTAGCCTTGTCATCTTAGCTGTTAGTAGTTATGTTAGTTTTTAGTTTTTTTAAATTGTTGGTGCCACATTTGCAACATTTTGGTTTATACCTACCCTGTGCACTAGTGTTAGATGTTGCTAGGACCTAAAACCCAAACCAAGCCCCAGTCACACCTACCCGGATTAGGGGCCGGACGAGCCCCGGACCATGATCCAGCGTGGTCCGTGGCGATCCGTGGCTGGTCCTTGGTGATCCGGCATGATCCGTCCGGGGTCTGCCCCGGATGTTTTAAAATGTTTAAAACATCCGGGGTGGTCCAGGCCATTTTGCGATCCGGGCTCAATCCGGCATCATCCGGGATGATCCGGGGGTAATCCAGGGGTGGTCCGGGTATTCCGGGGGTGCTCCGGGTGTAGTCCGTGTATCATCCGGGGCCACGGTTTAACCCGGATCAGCCCCAGACTAGCCCCGACATAGCCACGGACAACTCCCGGACTGCCCGGATAAGACCCGGACCAGCATGGATTAGCCACGGATCGCCACGGAGCAAGTCCACTTCAAGTCCGAGAGTACTCCGTGGACACACTGGGTGGTCCGGGGAGATCCGGCCTCTGGTCCTGGGCTAGTCCGTGGCTCATCTGGGTAGGTTTGACCGCGAGGCAAAAAACGACCAAAATAGCGATTTTATCCGGGACTGTCCGGGTGACTGGTCCGGGGGTGGTCCGGCTCAAAATCGGGGGTTCGTCCGGGTAGGTGTGACTGGGGCTTTACCTAACCTGATCTGCCTCAGATGCGCAAAGTACTTTAGTAGAGTGCACTGCACAGGGACTTAATATCCGATGTCTAAGAGCCCTGCCTCATATCGCCAGTGTCTCGCTCCATCACACACACACTCACACAGACAGACACTCACTCACACACACTCACACTCGCACACACTCACACATGTTCACACACTCACATATTCACACACCACTCACATGTCCACACATCCACTCACACACATTCACATATTCACACACCACTCACATGTCCACACACCCACTCACACATGCACATATTCACACACCACTCACATGTTCACACACCCACTCACACACATTCACATATTCACACACCACTCACATGTCCACACACCCACTCACACACACTCACATATTCACACACCACTCACATGTCCACACACCCACTCACACACATTCACATATTCACACACCACTCACATGTCACACAACTACCATAATATTGTCACACACCCCTCACAATCACATATTCACAACCATCACATGTTCACACACCCACTCACACCCACTCACATATTCACACACCACTCACATGTCCACACACCCACTCACACATGCACACATTCACATATTCACACATGAACTCACACACGGACACACACTCCCATATTCACACACTCTCACACACACTCTCACACACACACTCACACACACTAGCACACACTCACACTCGCACATACAGACACACACACTCACATACAGACACACACCCACTCACACACCACTCACATACACTCACACATACACTCAGACAGACACACACACTCACACATACTCACACACACCCACAATCACATACACTCACACACACTTACACACGTTCACACACGCACTCACACAGACACACACTCACACACATACACTCTCACTCAGACACACACACTCACACACACTCTCACACACTCTCACACACACTCACTCACACACTCACTCACACACATGCTCACACACCCACTCACAAACACACCCACTCACACCCACACAAACACACCCACACTCACACCCACGGCTCTCTCCTTTCATCATGGCCCCGACTTGGTGCAATCTCTTCCTTTCAAACACCGCTATATTACCTTCACGTCTCGCCCCAGTTAAAGGCAACCTGATCCGACTGATACCGAACTAGCCAATCAGCGAGCAGGATGACATTCACTTCCTTTGATGTCTATATCCACCAGCCAATCAGCGCCCAGCATCCAGCCACCGAGAGCCCGGTCCACCAAATGGCCCCATTTACAGGGCTCACTGCCAGCAGCTCGACCAGCGTTGGAATCAGTTACTGCAGTTGGCGCTTCAGGAGGACATTCGATTAATTAATCTTTAAAGTTGCATAGTTTGTCTGATGGTTTTGAGTTTCAGTGAAATTTTGAAATTAATACATCAGGTTGGTCGCCATAAATGACCTTACTTTATTTGTAAGTAACTTTATTTTTCATTGACTAACTTTGTAGATATTTGAACTGAAAACATGCCGAATTAATGTTGGCAATCACATAAAAAGTCTGACACGACAGCAATGGCGTGTGGAGGTTTCGTGATGCCCGGGGCCAGCTCCTTGATTGTATACCCCTAAAACTCAAGTACAGGGTCTGGTACTGAGAAATGTGAGCAAGGAAGACATTTTAAATATGCCCCGGTATATATGCCTGGAGCCGTCGCACCCACTGCCCTCCTCTCAGCTCTAAGTAACCTAGACAAGGTGGGGAGGCTATGCAGCTGACTCAGTGACTCACTGACTCACTAACAGTAACTCACTGACTCAGTAACTCACTGACTCAGTAACTCACTAACAGTAACTCACTGACTCACTAACAGTAACTCACTGACACAATAACTCACTGACTCAATAACTCACTGACTCAATAACTCACCGACTCAATAACAGTAACTCACTGACTCACTAACAGTAACTCACTGACTCAGTAACTCACTGACTCAGTAACTCACTAACAGTAACTCACTGACTCACTAACAGTAACTCACTGACTCAATAACTCACTGACTCAATAACTCACTGACTCAATAACTCACTGACTCAATAACTCACCGACTCAATAACAGTAACTCACTGACTCAGTAACAGTAACTCACTGATTCAATAACTCACTAACAGTAACTCACTGACTCATAACGTAATAACCACTGAAACTCACTGACTCAATAACTCACTGACTCAATAACTCACCGACTCAATAACAGTAACTCACTGACTCAGTAACAGTAACTCACTGATTCAATAACTCACTAACAGTAACTCACTGACTCACTAACAGTAACTCACTGAGACAATAACTCACTGACTCAATAACTCACTGACTCAATAACTCACCGACTCAATAACAGTAACTCACTGACTCAGTAACAGTAACTCACTGATTCAATAACTCACTAACAGTAACTCACTGACTCAGTAACTCACTGACTCAGTAACTCACTAACAGTAACTCACTGACTCACTAACAGTAACTCACTGACACAATAACTCACTGACTCAATAACTCACTGACTCAATAACTCACCGACTCAATAACAGTAACTCACTGACTCAGTAACAGTAACTCACTGATTCAATAACTCACTAACAGTAACTCACTGACTCACTAACAGTAACTCACTGACTCAATAACTCACTGACTCAATAACTCACTGACTCAGTAACTCACTAACAGTGATTCAGTGACTCGATAACTCACTGACTCAATAACTCATGGACTCAGTAACTCACTGACTCAGCAACTCACTGACTCAGCAACTCACTGACTCAGTAACTCAGTAACTCACTGACTCAGTAACTCACTGACTTACTGACTCAGTAACTCACTGGCTCAGTAATCCACTGACTCCGTAACTCACTGATTCAGTATCTCACTGACTCAGTAACTCAATACCTCACCGACTCAGTAACTCACTGACTCAGTAACTCACCAACTCACTGATTCAGTAACTCACTAACAATAACTTACTGACTCAGTAACTCGCTGACTCAGTAACAGTAACTCACTGCTTCAATAACTCACTGCCTCAATAACTCACTGCCTCAATAACTCACTGACTCAATAACTCACTCTCTAACTCTTACACACTCTTGCACTCACAAACAGACGAATAGTCACTCAGTGACTTACACACACACTCACGCTCAGCAACCCACGCTCACACTCATTCACTCACACGTTCACTCACACTTGCTCCCTCCTTCACTCACATACTTTCAGTAACCCTCAATCACTTACACTCACTCACACACAATAACTTCACAGAGTAGTGGAGCAGCACCATTCTTCGCGCATGCCCCTAGGCGTGACAATGAATTGACTGCGCATGCGCAGTGACCTGCATCTTGGGCTGCTGGGAGGATTTACATTTCCGCCCGAGGGATGGGGGTTGGGACTGCCCGATCTAGTCCATTCGCCAACTCAGGGGCGGGCTTCTTTTACACAAAGCACAGTGAAGGAGAAGCTAGATGTGGAGTTGTGTGTGTGTTTCTTTTCTTTTTCTTTTCAAATAAAATGTTGGCGCTTGTTCAAACTGCAATACCACCCAGCACCACCTGCCCCCGGGTGGCTGTGCATACGTCACAGCTTTTGACATTCAACACTAAACACGACCAGGGCTCTCTTAACTTCCAGCACAGCAGCGGATGGGCGCGTGAGTGATTGGGCTTTTACGCCCTGACAACATATAGCGTCACAGCAGGACTCGTGACACAGTGCCTTTCATATTGGTCTTATAGTGTCCGTCCAAATGGGTTGTTTGTTAGGGTTTACGATCCTGGCAACATCTAAGGTCATATCAGGACAGGTACTGACTTGTGGCAGTGCGCACTTATGGCGACTTCATTGTAACTTGTGTAAGTGTACATTGACACCGTAAGCTTACACTTACATGGTAAGGTTGCGCTTACACTGTAATCATACACATATACTGAAAGTCTTACACTGTAAACTTACTCTGTAAGCTTACAGTCTAAGACTTACAGTGTGTCCTGTGTAAACACCTTCACAGAGCCACATGAGGCACATGCGTGTCCAATCTCTCCCCATGTTCGCCTGCCCACCTTGCCGATACACTCATTCACTAACCTAACACCCCCATCACACCAAACTAGTTCTCAAAACGTCCGACCCCATTCTAAACCGGCGTAGAATGTTGAACCTGCTCAAAGTTCTATAGCACCCTTCCATCCTTGCCCGTCCATGCAGTTCATAAAAAGTTAGTACAACGTTGCTACTACATTCACTAGGTTCACACACAGTTTGAGCCTGTTCGGCAACAAATGTTCAAGAACGTAGTAAGAACTACTTTGGTGTGATAGGGTATAAGTTTAAAAACTACTTAGCTAAGTAGAACACATTCCTTCTAAGAAAAAAAGAAAAACAAGGGGGGGGGACAACAGAAAAGCAGGGGGAAAAGAAGGAAAAATAACGAGAAGAAAAAAATCAAGAATACCCCCGAAAGACTATTATAGTAGATTTGTTTGGTAATGGAAATTGAACATTAATCTCGCTATGTATGCGCAGATCCATTTACAAGGGCCCATGTTTATCCACATGTATGTGTGCATGTGTCTCCACATGTGTGTGCATGTGTTTCTGCATGTGTTTGCATATGTGCGTGGCACATGTGTGTGCAAAAGTGTGCACGCATGTGTTTCCGCATGTGTGTGTGCATGTGTGTGCGGGGGCCAGTGTCGCAGTTTAAATTCTCAGTGGGTTTAGAGTCTACGCTTGGGGTTCTTCGCATGCATCAAACTCAAATGGCATTTCAGCGTATTCGGTTAATGGACTTGCGGGACCCGAGTGACTTTTTGACGCACAAATGTGGTTAAGGCATTAACTCTTCAATTCGCTAAATATATATTATTTAGCTAAAATACTTTTATCACACATGTTTTTGTCAACCCCACTCGCGGTGTCCTATTTGAATTTCTAGCAACTCGGGTGACCCTAGTCGCCCAGGTCGTGTTATCGAATATGCGCATGCGCAGAACCCCGAGCGTAGTCTCTAAACCCACTGAGAATCTAAACCGCGACACCAGTGTGTGCAGGGTCAGTGACAGGGCGGGCAGTGGGGTGGGGAGGAAGCCTTTGGTGTTGGACTCAGCTAAATGGCTACAAATTGCCTCCGTCCTGCCTCACTAATGGTGCAGACACACTTTATGGCTGTTTTTTGGTGTGTTTACTTTCCCCCGGGACCCCGTCCCTACCTACCATCCCGTCTTCTCCAACCGCAAACAACTTAAAACAAACAAACAAATCTCTATTCGTTGCCGCTCTTATTTTTGTTGTTGGTTTTAAGAGAATCACTAAGTAACTTTCACGCATGCGCGTGGAATGCGGTAAATAATTACCCCACCCCGGTGACAGTGACAAGCATTTGCTCAGTGTGAATGTTGTACAGTGTCTGACGCCCCCGAGCAGCGTTACGGGACGCGCCGCAGTCACCAGTCACGTGACGGTGTGATGGGTCACGTGACTGCCCTGATTGAAAACCACCACCACCACCACCACCACCACCACAATCCCGGGTCGCCAGCAATGCTAGATTGTTACTAACACATTGTAACCCCTGCAAACCGCACTACGATGTTAACAGTTAGCCCCTGCAAACCACACTACGATGTTAACACTTAGCTCCTGCAAACTGCACTACGATGTTAACACTTATCCCCTGCAAACCACACTACGATGTTAACAGTTAGCCCCTGCAAACCACACTACGATGTTAACACTTAGCTCCTGCAAACTTCACTACGATGTTAACACCTAGGCCCTACAAACCGCACTATGATATTAACACTTAGCCCCTGCAAACCGCACTACGATGTTAACACTTAACCTCTGCAAACCTCACTACGATGTTAACACTTAACCTCTGCAAACCGCACAATGATGTTAACACTTAACCCCTGCAAACCACACTACGATGTTAACACTTAGCCCCTGCAAACCACACTACAATGTTAACACTTAGCCCCTGCAAACTGCACTAGAATGTTAGCACTTAACCCCTGCAAACCACACTACGATGTTAACACTTAGCTCCTGCAAACCGCACTACGATGTTAACACTTATCCCCTGCAAACCACACTACAATGTTAACACTTAGCCCCTGCAAACCGCACTAGAATGTTAGTACGTAACCCCTGCAAACCACACTACGATGTTAACACTTAGCCCCTGCAAACCGCACTACGATGTTAACACTTAGCGCCTGCAAACCACACTACGATGTTAACACTTAGTCCCTGCAAACCGCACTACAATGATAACACTTAGCCCCTGCAAACCGAACTACGATGTTAACACTTAGCACACAGACACACTCGTGCATACGACTTGTAAGAGTGGATAAGGTGGTGACAGGGAACCTGAATTCACCAATTGCTTTACGCTCTACACACACCCTATTGACACTATTCACTGGTGTGTGTGGTGGGGGTGTATGGTGGGGGACTAGGGCACTAGAGGCACTCTTCCAATTCACACCTCCCCACTGTGGAAGGGTTAGTTTTGATAAATTGTGGCTTCATGTCTTTAGTAAATAAACTTACTTTGTGGCTATTGTGGTATTATAAAGTTTGCTCCATGCAATCATGGATGATTTTTTTACTGCTGCTTCCTGTCTTTAGTAAATAAACTGATATCGCAGCTACTGGCTATTGTTGAATTATAGCATCTCATCAATGCAACCATAGAGATTTCTTATTGTGTCTTCTTCGTGTCTTTAGCAAATAAATTGATACTGCAGCTATTGGTGTTATTGTGTCTCTTCAATGAAATCATGGATGATAGTTTTATCGCAGCTTCCTGTCTTAAGTAAATAAACTGATACTTCAGCTACCGGCTATTGTGGCATTATAATGTCTCTTCAATGAAATCATGGATGATATTTTATCGCAGCTTTGTGTCTTCAGTAAATAAACTGATACTTCAGCCACCGGCTATTGTGGCATTATAACGTCTCTTCAATGAAATCATGGATAATTTGTTATTGTGGCTTTGTGTCTTCAGTAAATAAACTGATGTTGTAGCTATTGGCTATGGTCGCAATATAATGTCTCTTCAATGCAATCAGGGATGAGTCTGCTTGTGGTTGCTTCATCATGTCCTATATATACATTCATGGAGTAAAAATTGACAATAAATTATTTCTAATGTTTGAAAACCATCATGGGTACAAAGTCGCAAAGCAATTCGTGAATTCAGGAGACACCCGTGGACCAGCCCCGATGGCCGAATACGTAAAGCGCAGACTTCCCATGTGGAATGTTGGCAGTTCAAAAGCCCAGCCGAGTCAAACCAATGACTTACTAAATTTATACTTGTCACTACCTAGGCTGGCGCTCAGCATGATTAGGATATGACAAGGACTGATTAGCTCAGTATCAGGATAATGTGAATGAGTGGGATATTGGGTCATGACGTCGGCAGCCTGGCCTCTGAGTGGGGCAGGACTATGAAGTTGCCATGACTGCACAATGTCAGTAGTCAGTGACCATCCTGATATGACCTTAGGAGTTGGCAGGATGTAAAACCTCAATAAATAAACTCCCCAATGTTTTTTTTTGTGGAAACATGAATTTATTCCTCTGCAATATTCTCCGGTGTTCTCTGTGGCGGAGTAGTTAGAGTGTCTGACTTTTTTCTAGGTCCGACTCCTAACCTGAAGGTTGATGGTTTGATTCCCCAGGCCCCCCCACCTCTGCCAATTTGGATTTCCAACGCTGTGTACAACTTACAGCGTATTCAAAGGCCCTAATACCATGTCTATGTGGTGTGCGAGGTAAAAAATCCCTTGGGTCGGTAAACGTGTAGGCTCAGGCTTTCTATCGACAAACTGTCTAATGGTGAAAACAAGTCTATTCAGACTTATCTATGATAGGCAGTATAAATCTCCCAAGAAAAAAACAAATATTCGTAATTTTATCGAGAAATAGATTTTGGTCTTTCCTGAGAGACCAGTGAAACTCAGAATATTTACGCGGGTTGCAAATAGCCAGGCTTCAGACATAGATCCATGGACACACAAATGGCTGGTTCATCAACCATACAGTCATCATCATCGTGCTGTCGGTCGCAATGCGACAAAGACTGCTTTTATTTCTTAAGCGCCGCTATTTCGTGCCGTTGTGCATTTCATAAAAGCTGCTTGCAAAGTGTTGAAGTGCTGCTTGCTTTTGCAAGTTACTAGCAGCACTCTCTCGGGGAGCAAATAGACATCTCACATCGGCAAGAACACACCAAGACAGGCGCAAACTATTTTTCCCTGCAGTGGCTGGTCGGGAGATGTTGGGAGTTCCATTCATCACCGCCCTTAATGCTGCCACAGAAGCATGGTTTTCTGTTAGGGTTTGCTCCCTTAGCCTTTGGTTCTATCAAGTACCTGTACACCACAAGGCAGTGGTTTATAACTTTGCAAGGCAGGGGCGTCAAACTCCCTGAGGTATTTTAGCAGGTAGGTACTGTAATACCCGCATACCCATACAGTACACCGCATACCCATACAGTACACCGCATGTAAAACATCATGGTCATTGTACCAACGTCACAGAAGAGAGCAGTGGGGGACGGGGGGGGGGGGGGGGGGGGGGGGGGGGGGCATCTGATAAGGTCAGTGTAGACAATCATATAAGCCTGGCATATAAGGACTGCATATGTCAACTTTCAAATTACAATGCCCTATATCGACTGGAATTGGTAACATATAATTTGTTATATATATATATATGATATTACAGAGTCCATACCATTGTGACATCAAATTCCACGACTTTCAAGGACCTTTCAGCACCGAATTCCACAACTTTTTAAAGATGTTTATTGAATTAAAGTGCCCTGAAACACAGCAGTATTCATAGTCGATTCACTGGGTAAGATGTGAATTGTGAATAAGCATGAGCAATAATGATGACTATATGTATTGGCTTTACTATGAAAATCAAGAGGCAGGATAACAAACCCACAAAAATCACTTTTAATGCAAATCATCACCGATCGAAGTGTAACGCAAAACATCACCGATCGAAGTGTAAGGCAAAACATCACCGATCGAAGTGTAAGGCAAAACATCACCGATAGAAGTGTAACGCAAAACATCACCGATCGAAGTGTAACCCAAAACATCACCGATCGAAGTGTAACGCAAATCATCACCGATTGAAGTTTAATGCAAAACATCACCGATTGGAATCGTGAATCATCAATTTCCAGGAACTTTCCACGTTTTCAAGGACCCGCACAAACACTTTATATTATATAGATACAGTAAAACCTCTCTAACCGATCACCTCCACAGATCGACCATTCCCCTATATAGATCGCTTTATTTAGGTCCCAACAATACCATTGTAACGATATTCTAACTCCCTAAACCGACCACCTCCCTAAATGGGCCACTTAAAGTCGGTTATATATATCTACCCTTAACTGTACAGCCTTCTCCATAATCTCCAACATAACCAAAGGGTCTAAGAAAATGATAGAAGGTAAAAAAAAAAATCACAAAAATCAAAGGGGATTTTTTTAAAGAACCAAATGACATCCTTACAGAACGCTTGTTGTGATTGTTATCGGCAGCGATAAAGACAGTCTTTAACTATAAGATGTGGTTCGACGGCGTTCTATAAATGATTCACCGACCATCATAAGCGGAAGTGACGTCGCTGCGGTAAGCATGCCCCACAATGCCCTATGATGCATGCATCGTCGCTGGGCTTTTTTCTGTTTATAATTTGTGTTTGTTTAAACAATTGCTACAACAGGTGCGGTTCTCTACGCGTACGCTTAGCAGTTAGGACAGGGGTAGTTGGCAGTTTCGGGGGGTGGTTTGTCACCCCCCCCCCCCCACCCCCCGACCGCCGCAGTGCCTGCGTGAGGTGGGTGGTTTGTTACTCTCCCCGTGGTGCCTGCGTGGTTTCCGTGAGGTGGGTGGTTTGTTACTCACCCCGCAGTGCCTGCGTGGTTTCCGTCAGGTGGGTGGTTTGTTACACACCCCGCAGTGAGTGCGTGGTTTCCGTGAGGTGGGTGGTTTGTTACTCTCCCCGCCCCATGGTGCCTGCGTGGTTTCCGTGAGGTGGGTGGTTTGTTACTCACCCCGCAGTGCCTGCATGGTTTCCGTGAGGTGGGTGGTTTGTTACTTGCCCCGCGGTGCCTGCATGGTTTCCGTGAGGTGGGTGGTTTGTTACTCGCACCGCGGTGCCTGCGTGGTTTCCGTGAGGTGGATGGTCTGTTACTCACCCCGCAGTGCCTGCATGGTTACCGTGAGATGGGTGGTTTGTTACTCTCTCCGCGGTGACTGCATGGTTTCCGTGAGGTGGGTGGTTTGTTATTCACCCCGTGGTGCCTGCGTGGTTTCCGTGAGGTGGGTGGTTTGTTACTATCCCTGCGGTGCCTGCATGGTTTCCGTGAGGTGGGTGGTTTGTTACTCGCCCCGCGGTGCCTGCGTGGTTTCCGTGAGGTGGCGCTGCGGCTGTGTTTGAGGTGCCTTTGACGAGTGTCGGGTGCCCGGGCGGCGCGGCCTCTATTTGCACATCAATACCGCCCATTCACACCCGGCACCCGCCGGCCGTTTAACCGCCACCACGCCGTCAACAAACAAACACACGGCGCGCAACCAGCCCGAGGCGGGCGGCGGGCGGCGGGCGGCGGGCGGCGGGCGGCGGGCGGCGGGCGGCGGGCGGCAGGTTGGAGATAAGGAGATGGGAGATAAGGAGATGGGAGATAGGAGATAGGGAGGTGGGAGATGGGAGTTAGGGAGTTAGGGAGGTGAGAGATGGGAGATGGCAGGTGGGAGATGGCAGGTGGGAGGTAGGGAAGTAGGGACGTGGGACAGGGCGGCGGGAAGGTGGGGAGGCGGAGAAGTGGGCGGCTAGAGGTGAGTGGCGGGAGGTGGTAGGTGGTAGGTGGGAGGTGGGAGGATGTAGCCGGGAGATAATAGGTAGGGAGACGGGCGGCGGGCGGCTTGGGAGGGCGGGAGGAAGGTAGGGGGAAGGCGGGAGGAAGGTGCGCCGAAGGTAGGGGAAGGTAGGGGGAAGGCGGGGGGAAGGCGGGGGAAGGCAGGGGCGGGGGAGGGGGAGGCGGCGCGGGCGGTTGGAGAGATAAGGAGATGGGAGATAAGGGAAGATAAGGAGATGGAGATAGGGAGGTGGAGATGGGAGTTAGGGAGGTGGGAGATGGGAGATGGCAGGTGGGGATGGCAGGTGGGAAGGGTAGGTAAGTAGGGACTGGGAAAGGGCGGGGGGAGGGGGAGGCGGGGAAGTGGGGGCTGCTAGAGTTGAGTGGCGGGAGGTGGTAGGTGGTAGGAGGTAGGTGGGAGTGGTTGGTGTAGGGGGGAGATAAAGGTAGGGAGACGGGCGGCGGCGCTTGGGGAAGGCGGGATGAGGGTAGGGAATGCGAGGAGTGCGATGAAGGTGGGGGAGGCGGGAGGAATGTGCGAGAAGGTAGGGGAAGGCGTGGGGAAGGAGGGGAGGTTGAGAAGGCGGGTGGAAGGCGGTGGGGAGGCGGGGGGAGAAGGTAGCGGGGGGGTTAGTGGGGACAGGGGGGGGGAGGGCGGGGCTGGGGGGGGGAGGCGGGAGAAAGGCGGGGGGAAGGCCAGGAAGGCGAGGGAGGGTAGGGGAAGGCGGATGGAAGGCTGGAGAAAGGCGGGGGGAAGGCGGGAGGAAGGTGCGAGGAAGGTAGGGGGAAGGCGGGGGGAAGGCGGGGGGAAGGCGGGGGGAGGCGGGAGAAAGGCGGGGGGAAGGTGCGAGGAAGGCGGGGGAAGGCGGGGGGGGGCGGGGGCGGGAGAAAGGTGCAAGGAAGCCAGGGGGGGGGGGCAGGCTTTGGGGGGGGGGGGGGGCGGGGAAGGCGGGGGGAAGGCGGGAGGGTGGATGGGGAGCTGGTGCTTGGAGTACACCGGGTGGGCTGCTTTAGGTGTAGGTGTATTTAGGCTGTACTGTGTGCTTTGTTAATCAGTGACAGTCGCTGAAAGCCCAGTGGCGACTCTATCTCTGGTGGAATAATCACCCTCATAGCTTCCCAACTACAGTAAAACCTCTCTAAACGACCACTTCCACAAATCGACCACTCCCCTATAACGATCGCATTATTTGGGTCCCAAACGATCGCCCATTGTAATGATAAAAAAGAACTCCCTAAACCGACCACCTCCCTAAATGGACCATTTAAAAAAGTTGGTGACATGGTCGTTCGATTTAGAGGGGTTTGACTGTAGCTCTTCCTGTTTAAACAAGCAAATAAACACAAACATCGATACACACTTTACTTAGCGCTGCATAGTCTGAGGAAAACATAAAATTGTCAAAAGCAGAAACACTTAACTAGATTTAATTCTACATATTCAACTTAAATACTGGTGACCTTATTACATATTAATAAGTGCACCAGTATTTAAGTTGAATATGTTTAAAGCTGCATAGTCCGATGAAATATCAAATTTTCAAAACTAAACCAATGATCTAGATTTGATTTTACATATCTAACTTAGATACTGATGCACTTATTAAGCATTTGTTTCGGCGTAGAAGGCAATACTGAGTCAATTTAACAGAACCTGTTACTGAAGAAGTCTATGGTGTAAGAGTTTTGGCAAGCTTGCCAAAACTAATTTTCCATGTTTGCACTCAAAATATCTAAAAAGTTTACCATTTAAAATAAAAGTAACTTTGACCTAATGTCAAGTAGATACTCGTGATCGATCTAATATATTTATCCCAGAAAAAATACAGAAATTCTAAACCATCGGACTATGCAACTTTAACCCGTGAATGCTGAAGGCGATGGTGTCAGACTTTTTACGTACCTGCCAAAATTAATTTGGCATGTTTTAAGGTCAAATATCTCCAAAGTTAGCCATTTAAACATCAAAGTTACTTCAAACTGAAGTAGAGTAGACGATAACGATTAATCTAATGCATTTATATCAGAAAATGGCAGAAACTCAAAGTCATGGAACTATGCAGCTTTAATTGAAGCGCCCCGCGGAGATCTTGAGGAGGGTCCCGGCGTGGCCAGGGCGGTCGTCCGGGAGCCCTTGCCTTGTCCTGGCATGCTGGAGGTCCGAGGTGATGATCCCCGGCTGTGACTGGGCGGCGCTGCGATCGGTGGTCGCTGGGAGGTTGTCGGTGGAAGTCGCGGGGCTGTCGGCAGTGGTGAGGGTGAGGCGCCGGGAAGGGCCCCCCGGGCCGGCTGGGGGGAGGCCGGCGGATCAAAAATCCGCCGAGGCGACCGGGAAGAGAGCTGGAAGGCGGCAGGAGGGCGAGTGCCTGAGGGAGGCCGGGGGGCGACCTTATAAGGGAAAGGGGGCGGGCGACAGCAGGTGAGGTGTGAATGCTGCCGGCCCGGGAGAGGGCAAGAGGTGGCGAGCAGCGGGCGTCGGGTGAGGCGCGAATGCTGCGCGACACGGGGCCGGGGGGGAGGTGGCGGCGCGCGGCGGCGGCGTCGGGCGAGGTGAGGGGGCAGCACGACAGCGCGGGGCGGGGGAGGGTCTCTTCCTCTCCTCGCATAGAACGTAATGCTACGCATTACGACCAATTGATTACATAAACTACTTCAACTGAGCAGCAATGAGGGACATAGCCTTTGTTTCCCAATCTCCAAGTATTGAGGATTTGCGTCAAATGATTAGCACCACGTGTTCAGTACCTCATCGGCCATCATGGTTGGATAGAAAGTATAGCATAACACTGCCGATGCTGCAGTGGCGGCGTTAATATCGCTTCAATTTTGGGTTTAATTGGACCAAATTTCACTTTTTGAGTAAGCTATTCTCATAAATATCATTATTTCAACCCCCGAGTTAATATTCATGATTCTAAATAACAGAATTAGATCATAGCAGTGAATATATTTGTGCTTTTTGTTTTATTTACATACACTTGATAGTAGAAGGAACTGTTTCTATCCAACCACGATGCAGGAGTAGTGTGATGCCTAGGTCACAAACAAATACTCAATAGCACATGAGAACCAAATTGTGATAAATGTTTGATAAGTGCCTATGTATCTAAGTTAGATAAAAAAATATATATATAAAATATAAAATATAAAAATGAGTGAGTTGCTAAAGTTGCCTAGTCCGATAGTTTTGAGTTTCCGTCATTTTCTGAGACACATATATTAGGCTGATCATTATAATCTACTTTGAAGTAACTTTGCTATAGAATTATTAACTATTACTAACTACATGTATTACTAGATATTTGAAGTGTAATTTAACCAGATGGGATGGCCGAATAAGTTAGAGCGTCCGTCTCCCGGGTGATCGTGGGTTTGACCCCTGGTCGAGTCAAACCAATGACTTAAACATTGATACTTGTCGCTTCCTAGCCAGGCGCTCGGCATTATTAGTGTAGGGCAAGGAGCAGTGGAATGAGGGAGACCAATCGTTCGCAATTGAAATTTCTCCTGCTTAAACAACTAATGTACGTACCAACAAAATTAATGTTGGCGTGCGAGTCCAAACTCTTTGACCCCCCCCCCTATGCTTCAGCAATAACAGGTTTGTCTTAGGAATACAGGAGGCCCTTTATTGCAGCACCAAATGTTTAATATGTGCATCAATATCCAAGTTCAAATATAGAGAAGTGTTTTGCTTTTGAAAATTTTATATCTTTTATCGAACTACAGTAAAACCTGTCTAAAACGACCGACCATGGGTCCGACTTTAAATGGTCCATTTAAGGAGGTGTTCGGCTTAGGGAGTTTACAGAAAATGTGTACAATGGTATTGTATGGGCGATTGTTTGGCACCCAAATAAAGTTATCACTATAGGGGTGTGGACGATCTGTGGAGGTGGTCGGTTAGAAAGGTTTTACTGTATGCAACTTTAACAGGACGCGCTGAGTACCAGCTCCCGGATAAGGACGGAGCAAACCGCCATTGAAGCTGGTTCCGGCAGGGTCCGCCCGTGGCGCGGCGCAGTTCCAAAGCTTGCCGCCAGGGGTTGTGCCGACAATCAATGCGCGGGGAAGCACCGTGTCACGTGACTGACAGTTCTTGAAAATACATTTATTACCGCTCAACTTACACCAGCGCGCGACCGGACGCGGTGCCCTGGTCTCCCTGTGGGGCAACACTACAAAGTCACCATGAGTGCGCACTGTTACAAGTTTGTACCCATCCTGATATGACCTTAGATGTTGCCATGACATAAAACAACAATAAACAAAATATACCAGAGCACCGCTGCATCTCCCTATCTAGAAGTACTGTCTCGGTGAGCCCCCCTCCCCCCCACCCCATCCCCACACACCCCACGTGTCACAACGTTGTTCACTACATTGCACTACATTGGCCTACATTAAAGGCAGTGGGAATGTACAGTCCGCATACTGACAACGTCTGGATAACATACGTCAAACATACGTTTAGCATTTCTCCCGCATGGCTTGACGTATGTAACGTATGAGGCGTAGTTCTGGTGATCAAATAACGTAAATAACGTTCACCGGTGTTCTGCGAACGTACCGTGAGCATAATTCGAGCCTTTTTTGCCCGGAAGCACATTAGCCATACGCTGGTCATACGTTGGCCATACGCTATGTATATGGTATGTATACGTCCAACTTTGACCCCTGCGCCAAAAATGTGATGCTTCTCGATGTAAAAAAGTGATTTTACGCGTTGCGAGATGCGTCGTAATGTGACAGGGCCTTTACTTAAATAGAGCCCGCATTGAGTGTGACACTCTGCTGGCTACCCGCCTCCACAGACCTACATCATCCATCACGCCGGACACCGCCCGGCGGGACTACCAACACGCCCGGCACCTCGGGTACACACTGAGGCGGGAGTAGGCGGAGGAGGGGCGGGGGGACAGTGAGTGTGGGAAGCTTGGGAGGGGAGGGGAAGGGTAGGGGGGAGGGGGAGAGGGGAGAGGGGGAGGGGGAGGGGAGAGGG
>CM059197.1:3720149-3740380 GCA_030323885.1 Branchipolynoe longqiensis | reverse complement strand
ATAACATTAAAATTGTTTGTTTGTTTTAGTTGGGGTCTTACATCCTAGCAACATCTAAGGTCATATCAGGACTGGTACCGACTCGTGGCGACAGTGCACACTCATGCTGCCGGTCTCACTGGGAACCCAGGCCGCCAACACCAACACCATGGCCCGATATCCCACACAGTCACATTATTCTGATGCCCTGCTAACCAGTCCTTGCCCTATCCTATTAATGTCAAACGCCACTAGTATCAATTTGATCCCCGTCCTGATATGACCTTAGATATTGCCAGGACGTAAAACTCCAACGAACAAACAATTTGATCAGTCATTGGCTTGACTCGGCCGGGATTCAATCTCCAGACCTTCAGTACGGAAAGTCTGCGCTCCTACCGATTGTCGAGTCAGCATTAATATAACACTCTCACCTCTGATTAACTCAAAGCGCACTCCCACCACCCGCACCCCACACCCCACACCCCTCACCCACACCCCTCACCCACACCCAGCACTCATCTCCACATCTCACGGATAAATGGGAACACCAACAACAAACAGATGACTTCCGGTAAACTTCTCAGTATCAACAAGCATTTTATATATACGGATGCCAAAGCGAGGCTGTTTGAGGCTCTCCCAGTGTGACATCCACAAATACGGCCACCATGTTGGAAGTGTGCTAATGAGCGATGATAGGGGCAACATCAAATCCCTGCTAGTATTACTACTAGTACTAGTAGTTGGGATTAAGACTTTAATTGCTTTGTTTACATTCATTTCAAAGTCGAGAGCTGAGTATGCAGGATAAACCTATAGAACAGTCACAATTGTCTATCACAAGAGAGGTGACTCTATCTGTAAATGTCGGTGTGGTGGTTTCAGCGTGTTCCCGTGCTCAGACGTGTCCCTCGCTTCTGCGCATGCGTCAGAATCTAATAAACATGGCCGTAATCGATTAACACTACCCGGGCGACTCGGGTCATCCCAGTCGTCAGAATTTCAAATAGAACACGGCGAGTGGAGTCGACAAATACACGTGCCGTGTGCCAAAAAAGAATAACTTAGATTAATTAAATGGAAATATAGGTAAACTAGGCCATCATAAAATACTTTAAATCCTATTTTGCTGTATTTTTTATCGGCTATTAAAAAAAAAAAAAATTGTCCACCCGAGCGCGGAGAAGCGTATTCGATTATTCGACCCGAGTTTGTAGGATGTGCGCATGCGCCAATAAGTGTCTCGGGTGATCCGAGTTGATGCGAAATCCGCGCATGCGCAGAAGCAACGGGACACGTCTGAGCACGGGAACACGCTGAAACCACCACACCGGCATACTTGCTACTAGACATATCAATGACGTGGACAATTATCACACTTTCAAAATGGCCAATTATCACGCTTCCATGACGTCACTTAACCACCTATCCCTGTACTCTCTGCGGTATCAATGCTAAACATAAGAGGGGAAATGACCCATATAACCTCAGGCGGGCCCCCCTCCCCCTCCCCCCCCCCCCATCACACATCCCCACACCCACACCTTCTCACTCACCGAGAAATCTATCGAAAATCAAGACATTTCTCATCCGTGGCATCTTAACAAATGCTTCTATAAGTCGTCGGCTGTGCGCATGGCCGGTGCGCCCGGCGCTGGTTCCGTTTCCGGTAGATGTGCACACACTCTCACCTCGCGCTGCTGCCCGGTTTTATCGATCTCCACAGCTCACATTAAACCGACCCTGCCGACGGACGGCCAAAAGATGCCGTCGCCATTTTTCTTCGTGACGGTAAATCACGTCACTGGAGTGCGTCATGGCGATGGGCGACGCAGTGGTTTGTAACCATGGCGACTTGATCAGTGCAGTGTGCTGCGCTACCCGTTACCCCCGCCCCAAAGGGCGCCGTCGTACTAACTGCCCGCCGACGCTGACAAGCGCCGTCGTACTAACTACCAGCCGACACCGACAATCGCCCTCGTACCAACTGCCCGCCGACCCCCAAAGGCGCCATCGTACTAACTAACCGCCGATCAATTTACTAATTCCATAATTACATGATTACATGATTACATATGTAGTATAATTAAATAAGAATGATTTGGAATTAATTGACCATGCACTGACCTCATGTAAAGACAATTTTAAAACAGTTAAAAAAAGATCGATTAAAAGTGATGTACATAACATTGCCTGATTAGCGTTGTGATCCGAAACGGTTTTATTTGGTCCGATTTCGTTCAGCACTTGTTGACAAAAAATCCCCAAAAGAGTTGGGTGGTTAATAATCACATTTCCACGTAAAATAATCACCCCCTAAAAGTGAAGCAAACTGGCGAAAAGTTACTCAAAATTAAAACAAAAACAAAAGATCAACAATCACCCCCCCCCCCTAAAAACCCCGTACATGGCAACAAAACGAAATGCACCCACGTCACACAGACACAGAACTGCACGGACGATGTTTGGCGCCAAGTTTAATTTGGCGAGATTTCCCAAACAAAGCCAGGGTTGCCAACATTGGAAACAGAAAAAGCAGAAGATCCTAAATGATGTTATATTGGGAGGTCTGCGGGTACTCCCCCCAGAAAAACTTTAAAATCTTAGATGCTCTGTGGTGCATTTTGGACACAATAATCCATAATGAAAAACTGGAAGATCGGCGTAAGGTGATGATGGAGACATGAAATATCGTACACCTTATGGCGAAACCGTAAAAGTTGGCGACCCTGCAAAGCCAATCGAACACCTGAAGCTGTCAGTATTGCGCAGTTTTGGGGCCGTCACATTACGACGCTTCTCGCCGGCACGCCGCCAACACGCAAAATAAGTTGTATGTGTCGAGATACGTCCAACTTTTTGGCGGAAGTTTGACGTCAGCGCAGCATGTTAGTAGCACGCGGCCAACGTGTGTCGACGCGTGGCGGAAAAAAACAAAAAGAGGTTGGTGCGCCGTCCTGATATGACCTAAGATGTAGCTAGGATGTAAAACAACAAAGCAACAGTTTGGCGCAATGTGTAAGAACGACCGTCACATGCGCGAGGCAACTGCCTAGCGTTCGCATAACGTTATTCCAGCGATCTCGAGGTCCCCCTAACATGCCCATAACGTCCGCACCCACACGTTGGCGTGCCTTGGCACGCGTCAACAATTTTGTGCAAGCACAAAACTTTTGACACGCGCCAACGTGTGGGTGCGACCGTCACTGTCACTCAAAGTGTACCGACGCACGACCAACGCGCGCGTAACGCTTCCCGACGTTTCACCCAAAAGTGACACACGTCGACGCGCGTTGGAGAGAAACATCGTAATGTGACAGCCCCATTTGGTCGGTGAGTCGGTAGGAACACGGGTCCTGGTGGGCAGGAGTGGGATCTGGGGAGGGCTTAGTTCTGATCCCCCGCCCGGCCCTGCTCCATCCCCCTGTGATTGCTGGGTATAAATCAGCGGAGTAATCACCCGCCGCACCTTACCCCACCAACCCTTAACCTAACCCGTTTGCAGCCCCAGGCGTAGGGACACACCCAGGTGGCAGTGCCCAGGTGGTGGTGGCTGGGTGTGCGGGGGAGGGCTGTCGGCAGAAGAAGTAGGGGGTTAACATGGTCAGGTGTGTGAGTGTGTGTGAGTGCGTGTGTGTGTGAGTGTGTGTGAGTGTGTGTGTGTGTGTGAGTGTGTGTGTGTGAGTTGTGTGAGTGTGTGTGAGTGAGTGTGTGTGTGAGTGTGTGCGTGAGTGTGTGTGAGTGTGTGTGTGAGTGTGTGTGAGAGTGTGTGAGTGTGTGTGAGAGTGTGGGTGTGAGTGTGTGTGTGTGTGTGAGTGTGTGCGAGTGTGAGTGTGTGTGAGTTTGAGTGTGTGTGAGTGTTTGTGAGTGTGTGAGTGTGTGTGAGTGTGAGTGTGTGTGTGAGTGTGAGTGTGTGTGAGTGTGTGTGTGAGTGTGTGTGAGTGTGTGTGTGTGTGTGTGAGTGTGTGTGAGTGTGTGTGAGTGTGTGTGAGTGTGTGTGAGTGTGTGAGTGTGTGTGAGTGACTGTGTGAGTGACTGTGTTAGTGTGTGTGAGTGTGTGTGAGTGTGTGAGTTTGTGTGAGAATGTGGGAGTGTGTGTGAGAGTGTGTGTGTGAGTGTGTGTGAGAGTGAGTGTGTGTGAGTGTGAGTGTGTGAGTGTGTGTGAGAGTGTGTGTGTGAGTGTGTGTGTGAGTGTGAGTGTGAGTGTGTGGTGTATGGGGGTGGTAAGTGATGGTGGTTGATATGGCCATGTGCCAGTGGGAAAACTAGCATCGGCTAATGGAGGTTTATTTTCCATTAAAAAAAGAAATAAAACTTGAGAACTATTGGTAATATATTAATACTATTTGGAGTATGGATTGACTGTAACTGCAAGAACTAGCGCTAGGAACGGTGCGACCTACTTTCTCACGAGGCTTTTTTTTTGGGTGCCACCCAATATATGTGTGAGATGACGCCCATCAGCTATATATAATATTATATATAATATATATATATATAAATGATAGACTTATATATAAATTATATATAACATATAACTTCTGGGTGTTTTCACACACAGACATATATTTATATATAATTTCGGCGGTACAGTGAATGAGATTAGGAGCCGATAAGCGAGCAGCGGGAGGTGGCGCCACCGTCGGAGCTGAGGTTGAGTAGGTTGGAGCAGTAGATGACCAGCCTCAGGCTCCATCACCCGATGACTGGTTGGTGGAGCTGAGGAGCGCGTAGGGAATTCCGGGTTATTATACACGTATAATTGTTAATACTGCATATATATGCATCCTGGGGGTGTTGCAAACAAATAGAAACATTACACATAGAGTAGGACTCAAGCCAACATCGGAACCATTAGGCTACCTAGGCTACCTAGGCTCCCTGATGCAACCCACCTACCCACACCTCCCTGTGTATGTGGAATTTAACCTGGAGAGCAGTCACTCCACAAACCTCCGCTAAAGGCCTCAAAGTCGGCAAGGGTCGGCAAGGATGAATACGTTGTGTGTGACTACTCGCGAACTGATCTGCTGTGGAAGACTTGGTATAAATGTGGTGCAGTTGTGTGTTTTTAGAGGGAAGGGGTAGGGGGGAGGGGGGGGGAGGAAGGGGATTGGTTGGTTGGTTTTTGGAGTTTTACATCCTGGCAACATCTAAGGTCATATCAGGATGGGAACTGACTTTTGACATTGCGCACTCATGGTGACTTTATAGCGCTGCCCAACTGGGAAACAAGGCCACTAGCACCATGACCCGATATCCCACTCAGTCACATTATCCCGACACTGAGCCAACCAGTCCTTGCCATATCCTATTAATGCCTAGCGCCAGGCTAGGAAGCGACAAGATTCAATTTTATAAATCGTTGGTTTGACTTGACCAGGAACCAAATTCCCGATCTCACGCACGCCAGGCCCACGCTGTAAACTTGTCACTGCCTGGTACCCGGCATTTCTAGGAACAGGGGGAAAAGCAGCAATGGAATGAGGAAGACCAATTGCCCGCCGTTGAAATTTCCACCTCTTAATCAAAGAATGCAATAATAAATGGAAGATGGGGGGGGGGGGGGGGGGGGGGGGGGGGGGGGGGGGGGGGGGGGGGGGGGGGGGCGGGTGCTATCAGGCGATACGGACATGACGCAGGCTGTGGGAGTGCCTGCCCCGCACCTATGTGAGGGCGGTTTGGCGCGCTATGGATGTCGGGATACATGGCAGGTTACCACCACAAGGTGAGAGTTGATGGCGCATGGACGCACAGATAAGGCAAGTGGCAGTACATTACACCATGTCGCCACGTCGTCATGGATACCACCGCTCACAGGTCAATACTTTCATATTTCTTCCTTTAAAAAAAAGAAGCCAATACGCATATTTCTTCCTTTAAAAAATAATTCAATACTCACAATTCTTCCTCTTTTTTGGGGGGTCAATGCTCCCATATTCCTTCCATTTTCTCTTTAATTTTTGTTGGGGGGGGGGGTGAAATACTTTTTTCACAATTATCCCCCCTTCCTTTTTTTTGTGTGCAAATACCTTCACATTTCTATCTATTTTCTCTCCTTTTTTTTGGGTCAATAATTTCATATTTCTTCTCCCCCCCCCCACATTTTATTTTTCAGTTAATCTCAAACATGCCGTAATGGATGGGAAGAAATGCCCTGAAAATACCTTATCGAAACTAGCACGCCAGCCAACCAAGTGATTCATAGTTGTAGTTTGAAGTGCGGTTTTACTTCAAGGACTCGGACCAGTCTCGCCAAGCAAACTATCCAAACAAATATAATCGGCCATTCTGTGCGGGTACAATGTCCTATAGATAGTTATAAGCCTCTCCTCTCCTCCTACCCCCTCCCTTCCTCCCCCCCCCCCCCCTCTCTCTCTCTCTCACTCTCTCTCTCTCTGTTTCCCTCTCTCCCTCTTTCTTTACCCTCCTCTTTTCCTGTCTCTCCTCTCTTTTCCTCTTACTCTTTCTTTCCCGCTTTCTCCATATCTCAGCATCTCCCTCCCCTCTCCTTCCGCCTCTCTCCCTCTCCATCTCTCTATCGCCCTCCCTTATCGTTCTCTCCCTTTCCTTCCCCTGCATCTCCCTTCTTTCTCCACACCCTCTCTGTCTCTATCTGTCTCTCTGTGTCTCTCTTTGTCTCGCTGTCTCCCTATATCTCTCTCCCTCTGTCTATCTCTGTCTCTCTGTGTCTCTCCCTCTGTCTCTCTCTCTGTATATCTGTATCTCTCTGTCTCTCCCTCTCTGCCTCTCTCTGTCTCTGTGCCTCTCTATGCCTCTCTCTGTCTCTCCCTCTCTGTCTCTCTCTGTCTCTCTCTGTCTCGCTCTCTCTCGCGCTCCCTCCCTCCGTCAGCTGAATCCCTTTGGATCAACTCCTCACTTACTACAGCTATGTGTTAGTGCACCGGGCTCTTAGAACGCCAGCTTTGTTGGTAAACCGCGCCCGGTAGGGGGCGCACTGGGACGCGGAGATCCCCCAAAATTTGTCAGATTTAAATGAGGCTTAACCCGGGCGGCCATGTTTTATAACAACTTCACAGGAACGCTGAGCGGCCGGAAGTGCGATTAATACCCTTTAATTAACCAGCACCAATGGCGCCATCTGGCGGGTTGGCGTGAGTTTCATCAGGCTTCTATTAAAATGACTTAGTATTCTAAGTTCTATGCAGCGACACTTACTCACCAGAATATTGGTTGGTTGGGTTGTTGGATTTTTACCTCCTGACAATTTCTAAGGTCATAATCAAGACATGTACCGACTTGGGACAGTCCGCATTCAGGGCAACTGTATAGTGCTATACCACTAGGAGACCAGGCCGCTAGCACCATGACCTGATATCCCACTCAGTCACATTATCCAGACACTGAGCCAACCAGTCCTTGCCCTATCCTAATAATGCCGAGTGCCTAGCTAGGGAGCGACAAGTATAAATTTGTAAGTCATTGGTTTGACTCGACTAGGGTTCGAACCTATGGGTTCGAATCCCATGATCTACCAAAACGAGCGACGGCTGCTCACCTCATTCGGCCATGCCATAATATTGATCAGCATAGGCTTACTCAGGGATATGTTCTATTACACACTTACTATTCCTTCAGTTGGAGCCGGACGTACCTCAGGCGGTACAGTGTCCACCTGTGAAGGTGTGGATCATCCGATTGATCTTGCTTAGTGGACCCATTTGCAGTTTGGGCTATTTTCCGTTTCAACCAATGGTTCACAACCGGTTCATTAAAAGGTTGTGGTATGTGTTGCCCTGTCTGCGAGAAAGTGCATATAAAAGACCCCTTGCTGCTAATCGGAAAGAGTAGCCTATGTGGCAGCAGCGGGTTTCCTCCAAAGAAATATGGCAGAATTACCATACTTTTGACGTCCAATAGCCGATGATAAAAATCAATGCGCTCTAGAGGCGTCATTACATAAGAAAAGCTTTCCTTTCACTTCCTATAAGCAGCAATAAATGCCCGTGACCTTGTATGTAACTCCAACTGCTTAATACATTAGAAAGCTTTCTTTTCACTTCCTATAAGCAGCAATAAATGCCCTTGACCTTGTATGTAACACCACCTGCTTAATACGTTAAAAAGCTTTCCTTTCACTTCCTATAAGCAGCAATAAATGCCCTTGACCTTGTATGTAACACCACCTGCTTAATACGTTAAAAAGCTTTCCTTTCACTATTGCTATAAGCAGCAATAAATGCCCGTGACCTTGTATGTAACACCAACTGCTTAATACGTTAAAAAGCTTTCCTTTCACTATTGCTATAGCAGCAATAAATGCCCGTGACCTTGTATGTAACACCAACTGCTTAATACGTTCACAGAATCGAAGGTGCATACGGAGGTCCACAATAAGAGCTCGTTTATTTTTTAAATTGATGTTTTTATCAGACTATGCAACCTTAATGTGTGCACCAGGATCTACGTCGGATACATATGTACTATCAGATGGTACCGACTTGTGACAGTGCGCACTCATGGCGTCTTTATAGTGCTGCCCCACAAGAAGACCACTCTACCAGCACCATGACCAGATATCCCACTCAGTCATTTCATCCTGATGCCGACCAATCCCGTCTTTGTCCTATCCTGGTAAAGCCGAGTGCCAGGCTCGGTAGTGACAAGTAGAAGTGACCAACCAGTGTAGGACAGGAAGCACTTGCTGACCAGCTGCTTTCCTTACCTGCCCCAACGAGCAACAGGGCTCCAAGCCGCTCTAGCTGTACCATAGAACCTTCCAGAATCAGCACACAATAGATTCACCTTCCCCGCTTATATAATATTTGCATAAAGGTAAACATTTATCATCATCATCATCATGCTGTCGGTCGCGATGCGACAAAGACTGCTTTCATTACTTGACTGCCGCTCTCCATTTAGCTCTCTTCATGAAAGCTGCCTGCAAAAGTGTTGAAAGTGCTGCTGGCTTTTGCAAGTTACCGGCGGCACTCTCTCGGGGAGCAAATAGAGGTTTCACACCGGCAAGAACATGTCAAGACAGGCGCAAAACTATTTGTCCCTGCAGTGGCTGGTCGGGAGATGTTGGGAGTTCCATACATCAACCGCCCTTAATGCTGCCACAGTGACATGGTTTTCTGTTTAGGGTTTGCTCCCTTAGCCTTCGGTTCTGTCAAGAACCTGTACCACAAGGCAGTGGTTTACAACTCTGCAGGGCAGGGGCGTCAAACTCCCTGAGGTTTTGCTATACCTGCAATACCTGCATACCTATACATATACATAAATGGGTTGACTCGGTGGGGGGTGGGGGTTCTAACCCACAACCTCCCACAAGGTAAGCCAGCCAAATGCTCTTTACCAATTCGGCCACGCCATCCAATGACTGGAACCTTGCTTCAATATTCCTAGATAAGGGACTATTTCTCAAATAGACCGACCCCCTTCACCATGCCAGGTCACATCTAGTACTTCCTTTAATCTAATCAATTTGATCCTTTTCAAATCATTTCTGCCAAATTGGCTATTTCACAACAAGGGATATTCAATTTGTTTCACTTCCCACCGACGGAAGCTATAGATTTTTCAGCGTTCATGTAATGTAGTGCTGCCCCATCTGGAGTTTGTCAAAGGCCCCCGCGGTGTGAGTGACACTTCATCAACAATTCGCTGTTTCACACGAAGTAAACATGAACACGCTATCAGCCTGGCGACACCTGGGAAAGGTGAGTGGTCAAATTGTGTCATCCGATGTCAGTTTCGGATAAATTTGCTCAAAGAAATTAATATATTAGGTTTATGTGAAATATAAAATGGAGTTTTATATAAATATTATATTAATGGAACCCGAGGACTAGGTTAGTTGTGTATGAAGACCTCTGGAAAGTTCTAGAAGAAGTAGCTTGAGCTGTATGATCAGCACTTGTGTGTGCATGCAAGTAGGGAGTGTGTGCTGTCTGGGGGTTTATACGCAGGCCCCACACAACAGTCAGACGCCTGATGCCACTGAATTTATCATTATAATCTACTTTAATTTGAAATAACTTGAAAAGAAAGAAAAAGTTAACGAATGCCACATAATTTTGGTGTGCATACCGACATGCAATACATCATAGGCTTGGAGCAATAAGAGGTTCTATTAAATTGATTTAATGCTCAATCTACGTGACACTAAATGTTAGTGTACCTAGTTCATCAGTACCTAAGTTCTATAGGTAGCATCTAATGTAGGCAAGTACTTTGGTTTTGGGTATTCATTGGATTATGCCACTTTCAGTATGAAATTGTCATGAGTGACAATGTGGCATATAATACCGTGTTTATGGTTGGGTGCTTCCCCTTGTCTAAAGGCCCGGTCACATACACGTTAGTGGACGTGGTTCAATGTAGTGGAGGCTAACGTAGTTGAACGTACCAGAGAAGTACGGATGCCGGTATGATCAACTACGTTCAACTACGTTCAACTATGTTAGCCTCCACTACGTTCAAGTACGTTAGCCTCCACTACGTTCAACTACGTCCACTAACGTGTATGTGACCGGGCCTTAAATGTATTGAGTAAAGTTCTCTGTGAAACTAAGGCAGTGAGGTACTACTACTCAGTAGTTGTAAGGAGATCGCTTCCCATGTGTTGTTGCTGTTTGTTTGTTCGAGTTTTTACGTCCTGGCAACATCTAAGGTCATATCAGGATGGGTACCGACTTGTGACAGCGCACACTCATGGTGACTTTACTTATAGTGATGTCCCACTGGGAGACCAGGCCACTGGCACCATGGTCCGATTTACCACTCAGTCACATTATGCTGATACTGAGCTAACCAATCCATGCTCTATCCTCTTAATGACGAGCGCCAGACTAGGTAGCGACAGGTATCAATTTTGTAAGTCATTGGTGTGACTCGACTGGGAATCGAACTCATAATCTTCTGCACCTGAACTTGCGCTCTACCAATTGGGCCACCACGTCCGGTGGCTTCCCATGTGAGGGAGGGGGGCTTCGTTGGTCGGCACAATCCCCAGCTGAGTCAAACCCAAAAGACTTACAACATCTTTATACTTGTCACGACCTCGTCTGCCATTCAGCGTTATTAGGCATACCACAATACCGGTTGGCTCAATACCAGGGATGAAATTACCTCAGAAGTTGCTCAGACGTAAAACACCAATCGCAAACTGCCTCCCTCCTCCGCTGGTCACGCGGGGGCCTATATCCATGTGGATACGGGGGGACTGCCACACTCAGGTACCAGCGGTCAGTAAGGTGGCTGTGGCTGGGGCAGCCAATCAGGGCTGGACTCAGCACAGAGGCGATATACTCACCTTTTGAGTTAGAATTCACTCGCCTCCCAATCCCCCCCCCCCCCCCCCACACACAAACACACCATGAAATGGCATCGCTACCCTAATGGAAACAGCGCCCTCTGGACACTGATCCAACTTCACAGCTCCACTACACTGCAGCAGCTCCATTTTAGTTAGATGTCACACCACAGAGATAAAACAAGGGGGCACACTGCCCAAGGATTCCGGATAGGCATGCAGTGTATAAACGCATGTGCCATTTCAAGGGATGAAAGTGATCTCCTGGAAAAAAATCGGAAATGCAGATATTCTCCCATAGGTTTAGCATTGTCAGGGAATTGCAGAAAAATAACGGAAGTCAGGTCTCAACAAGCCTTGTTGTGATTGTATTATCGCCCATATATAACAGTTTCTTGCTTAGGTTTTATGTTCTACCTTCATCTAAGGTCATATAAGAATGGGATTCGAACCACCCAACTGTTGTCATATACATCGCATCTTTTGGAATTTTGTTTAACGTTAATCGGTGAATATAAGAAATCCCAGATATCCGCGAAACCACAGAGGTCTTTCATCTCTGCATTTAAGCCATATTCTACGTGGACCAGCACCGCCATTTTGATGGGTAAAACCTTTATTAAATGATTTCATCTCTCAGGGCTTATTGTCCACTTCGATCAATAGAAGCTGAAATGTCAAAGTACTTTAACATAAACCAGCCGTAGAAAAAAACACAAAAACCGGATATTCAACCAGCAAGTCCGATATCACTTTTGATCAGATTGGGAAGATCAGACATCGCAATAAACATCACCATACTAACAATATTTTAACATTGATAACATATATTACAATGTCTATAGCATATATATAATTAAAATATATCAATTATATTATATAATATCAATAATATATAATGATATATAACATATGTAATATATATTATATATTTAATTATATAATATATTAAATATATTATATGCATAATATTATATATTATATATATTATAAATATTACATGTACAATATATTATATATATGATAGATATATGTATGATATATATCATATATTATTTAATATCTATTATATATGTATATATTGCACACCACATATATACATGAACACACACATATTATATACTATAAGTTAAAATTGAATGCGTTAAGGCCAGGCGCAGCTGGCATACAGTGCACAGGGCCGCTCACAGGGGGCGCCACCGTGGTCTATGTCATAATAACAGGGTCAGCTAGATAGGATAAGTGCTAACTATTACATAGGGAACTGAAGATCGGTAGTGTCCTTGTTTATATTCCCATAATGGATTATAGAGCACATATATATATATATATGTAGTTCTGCGCAGACAAGGAAGACAGTAATGACAATCTCGTCCCCGACCATAAGTCAGGGGAGGGGGAGGAGAGTGAGAAGGGGGGGGGGGAAGTCCACGCCGTCCCTACACCAGGATATAGGATATATCACAGCTATATATATATATATATATATATATATACTAATACTACTACTACCAATACTACCGCTACTACTGCCATTACCCTAGTACTACTACTACTACTAATGCCACTATAAGCACCAATACTACCGCTACTACTGCCATTACCCTAGTACTACTACTACTAATGCCACTATAAGCACCAATACTACAACTACTACTACCATTACCCTAGTACTACTACTAGTAGTGCCACTATAAGTACTAATCCTACCGCTACTACTACCATTACCCTAGTACTACTACTAATGCCGCTATAAGCACCAATACTACCGCTACTACTACCATTACCCTAGTACTACTACTAATGCTACTATAAGTACCGATACTACAGCTACTACTGCCATTACCCCAGTACTACTACTAGTAGTACCACTATAAGCACCAATACTACTGCTACTACTACCATTACCCTAGTACTACTACTACTAGTACCACTATAAGCACCAATACTACCGCTACTACTACCATTACCCTAGTACTACTACTACTAATGCCACTATAAGTACCAATACTACCGCTACTACTACCATTACCCTAGTACTACTACTAATGCTACTATAAGTACCGATACTACAGCTACTACTGCCATTACCCCAGTACTACTACTAGTAGTACCACTATAAGCACCATGGGTTCTACAATATGAAACACAGCTGGGTACTATCTACTACCTAGTACCACTATAGAGCACCAATACTACCACTACTACTACCATTACCCCTAGTACTACTGGACTACTAATGCCTCTATAACTACCATACTACAGCTACTATACCATTACCCTAGTACTACTACTACAATGCCCTATAAGTCAATATCTACCGCTACTACTACCAGTAACAAAGTAACTACTACTATGCTACTAAAAGTACCGATACAACAGCTACTACTGCCATTACCACAGTACTACATACTAGTAGTTACCACAATACACAATACTACCGCTACTACTACCATTATCCTAGTACTACTACTACTAGTACCACTATAAGCACCAATACTACCGCTACTACTGCCATTACCCTAGTACTACTACTACTAATGCCACTATAACTACCAATTCTACCGCTACTACTACCCTTACCCTAGTACTACTACTACTAGTACCACTATAAGTTCCAATACTACCGCTACTACTACCATTACCCTAGTACTACTACTACTAATGCCACTATAAGCACCAATACCACCTCTACTACTACCATTACCCTAGTACTACTACTAGTAGTGGGTGTATTTCCCGGTTCCTCAAAGACTGGATCGTGTTAGCAGTGTCAAGCCGACAAACCGATAACTGGTTCACTCGTTCCCTAATGTGTGGCGCTGTAGGTAGTTACTGATCAGAATGGCTGTTTCAAACACTCTTAACACTTTTTTTTCACGGTAACAGCCTGGATTCGATTAGTCCCCAGTCAAAGCGAGGCTATTAAATCAGCCTCCTTCTGGTGGCAGACGCAGTGCATTATCGGCCACCTGGAGACATGGAATACGCAATGAGAGACTGACCTACTGGTGTGCGTCAAAGACCAACACAGAGTAAGACAAGCAGCTCACTGTTTTGCATCAGGCCACATATACTGGGTTTCCCCATAGTTAAAAGCCAGCCACTCTGCTGGTTATAGGTATATTAATCACCACGCGCAGGTGGCGCCGCCACGGCAGAATGGGGAACTACGCCCGATAAATCACACGTAGTGAGAGGGTCCTATGTAGGTTATATTGCAAAGTGGAACTGTCCATGTTTATACTCCCATAATGCTTTACAGAGCACATACATATGCACACATCGGTGGCAGGGAACCGGTCTGCTAACAGCCAAAAGCGGAACTATACACCCTTTGTTGCAGACCTAAACAACACCAGGCTGCTCAAGCTGCCTCGCAATCATATAGCATAGCAATAACACAACCCCAACAGGCACAACCGCACAAGAACCATTTCCATAATGTTTTCATAAAAGACTACACGTATATTATATGCAGTATACAGTAAAACCTCTCTAACCGATTACCTCCACACATAGACCACTCCCCTATATAGATCGCTTTTTTGGGGTCCTGAACGATCGCCCATACAATACCATTGTAACGATTAAAAACACCTTCCATAACTTCCCACCTCCCTAACTGGACCATTTAAAGTTAGTCCCATGGTCAGTCGATTTAGAGAGGTTTTACTGTAAATGGGGTCATGCAAATATTGATATTGCATATGTACTATTATTTATGTCCAATGTTGTGCTACCTGATTATGCATCTGCTGCAGGTCAACTACTATCCGTGCGGCTAAATCCCGACATTAGTGTCAATACCAGCTGCTTTTGACACTAATCTTGCCACTCCTATTTGTCCTTCTTATTCGTCGCTGACAAATCTTTACTTTAGTTTTAGCAAGGCAAATATTCCTACCCAGAGAATATATTCCCTAACTCAACTTCGTCGTTGTGTCATACACGCACACACACACACACACATATATATAAATATATATATCATATATAATATAATATATAGTTAGTATATAAATATACGGGTATAAATCATCGGTATGAGGTTTTCCTATTACTTTACCATTATTCTTATTAAGGTCCAATTGTGGGCAGATGTTTATTAACTGCGGCATGCTGGCCTAGACTGGCGCCGCCACCAGCAGTTCTTGTCACTCATCTCTCGCCGTTCTGAGCATCCTGCTTCGAAAAAAAACTTACTTCTGGAGCAACAGAGATGTCTTCATGGATGACTTTATTGTCGGGTAGAATTGTTATATGAACCTGGACAGAGTTTGGAAGCAAATAGTCCGGATGGATTGTACGACATGGTCAGCTAATTAAATACTATCTTTGAACATCACCGCGTGACCGCGACCTGCTGTATTATCGCCCAAGCCTACCGAGATTAAGTTTCTGGCTTTCATGGACTAAGTTTCTGACTTTCATGGACTTAAGTTTCATGGACTTAAGTTTCTGACTTTCACGAGTGGGTGATTCAGCTAAGCAAATAGTCTGGTTGTACGACATGGTGTATCAGCTAAGTAACTGATTTCGTTTGGAAATCACCGCGTGACCGCGACCTGCTGTATTATCGCCCAAGGCTACCAAGATTAAGTTACTGACTTTCACGAGCGGATTAACATCGTCTAGGATGGATTGTACGACTGGAATGGATGGTACAACGTGGTGAATCGCCCAAGGCTACCGAGATTAAGTTCTGATTTTTCATGGATGGTACGAGCGGATTAACATCATCTAGGATGGATTGTACGACGTGGTAAATCAGCTGAGTAAATACCCTACCGAGATTATGTTTCTGACTTTTCATGGATGGTACGAGCGGATTAACAATACCAAGATGCGGTCTGTCCTGTAGGACGATACGGAATCTGTGCATGGAGGTACGAGCGGGTGAAGCGGCTAAGTAATTACTTTCGTTGGAAATGACCGCGTGACCGCGACCTGCTTCATTATCGTCATTTGTCAGTATCCCATATTGTCTGCTTTCGGTATCGATGTCGAAAACCAGGGCTTACTGTACTGACTGTGGGCTGGAACATCGACCTTCAACTGACGGCACGTGCCGGGTGCACAGTAGGATTACTCGATCTCAGAAAGAAATGGCTATGGCAGCGCCTTCTCCTGGGAAATATGCGGCTTTGCAAGAGGATACAGAGGAAGAGGTCCTAACTACAGATTTCAGTGCCCTTTCCTTGGATGACCAAGAGAGGGCGTTGTCAGCGGATATTGAGAGGCTACAACAAGAGGACCGGATAGGGCGACTCTACACTGAGAGGCAGAGACTCATGACTAGGCGGACGGTTATGGCAAAGGAGACAGTAACGTTGGACCCCAAGATGGCGACCAAAACTGACCACTCCGTCCGTTCTTCATTATCAGTGGCTGACCTGAGGAAATCAACAGACACCCCGGAACATTCTGCGTACGGCACCAGCCGTTCGCGTTCGACACGCCGTCATTCGCCAGGAAGAGGAAGACGTCACAGGCATTCGCATTCTTCCAGTAGTGGAAGTAGAAGTACATCATCGGTGAGGCGACGAAGACGTAAGTGGTCTTTGAAACGCTATATCATGGGTTCGAAATCCCTGAAGAAGCTGAACGCGTATGAGTTAATCGAAGCTTCCATGCGATGGATAACAGAAATCCATGATTTAACTGTGGCTGACTATAAAGCATTCATTTTGCATGTCGGCTTCATCTGTAACAGAGCGAAATCTGACGAATTTAAGGATACCGCTCATACTGGATATGACACTGACATCCGTACGCTCGCTGAGACTGTGGGGTTTGCTGCATTTGGCCGCGCCCATACGGGCGAAAGTGTGCTCCATTATGGGTCTGCTGCCACACATGTGAAGAAGACCAATTATACCACGCGTGACACTCATAAGAAGACAACTGGAGGGAAAAGGCCCTGCTTCCGCTATAACAGAGACGGTGGATGTGATTTGTCAGATGATAAGTGTGGTTTCGGTCACTGGTGTGCAAAATGCTTTGCGAAGTCACACGGCAAACATAATTGCATTAAAAACTGAAAATATTGCGGGGGTCGGTTAGACACTCAGCCGGCTATGAGTACTGGCAATCCTGAGCCAGTCAATCGGACTAAAGGGCTGTATAATGCCATGACAGCAGGCCCCTGCTATGTTCGGCGCAATATATGTGCCAGCTCGACGAGCATTGACTATGACGATCACGTACAGGATAATATTGCATTGACACAGACTATAATTGATTCTGATATCACTACTGATGACTCGGGATTTTCACCTGAAAACATTGATTGTTCCTCTAATGATAACACCGTAACTTCTGATGTTGATGTGAATATTATTAACCTTAGTGATCACCCGGTCAATGCTAACTATCCTGTTTATACTTATGGTTCTATTAAGAACGTCGGAAAAAATACCCCAAGGGTTTCTGTCAATGAATGCTGTGAAACGGCACTTTCAGTACCGACTCGCTGGACTAATTCAGCGGATTATACCCCCCTTTTGAATGTTGAAAACGTCTTCATGGATGACATTTATTATCGGGTAGAATTGTTATATGAACCTGGACAGAGATCCATGGTGTTCGATATTACCCATAAATGTGTAGCTGGTATCTGTGCTTGTACGCACTATATTGACGGATCTATAAATCAGCTTAAGCCCTGTCGGTTTTTTGTTGAACTGTTCCTAAGAGGGGCAGTGGATCCTGATTGGTCCTACATCCTAAAAGGAGTCTGCTACGGGTTCGAAGTTATAGACCGCGATTGTAAATTAGCATATTCTGTTAAAATGAAAAAGATGCATAATCCGGACTATTATAATATAATAACAGATAAACTACGATCAGAGATTGGCCAGGGCATCCTCAAAGTAGTAGAAAGTGAGCCTATTTGCACTCATAATGTTTTTTGCGTCCCTAAAGATGGGGGTGGAGGCCGAACGATTATAGATTGTAGTCGCCCTAAGGACGCCTCTGTTAACCAGTGTGTAAACTCCACCTGTAAAAAATTTAAATACAATTCAGTAGACTCAGTTTCGGATTGCCTCGAGCAGGGTGACTGGATGGCCACAATTGATATTAAGGACGCCTATAGGGCGATCCCTATTCACCCTCGTGATAGGGCCAGGCAGGGGCTTCTATGGGTCTTTTCAGGAATCGAAACATATTTGACCGATACCAGATTATGTATGGGACTTTCTTCCAGCCCTTATATTTTTCAAAAAATTTCTGACCTCATTGTTAGATGTGCCGCCAGAGAGGGAGTACTCAGGGTGATTAATTACCTCGATGACTACTGTATTATAGACAGCAGCCCAGACGAAGCTGCCAGATCTCAGAGAGTAGTCATTGCAATACTCAGAAGGTTAGGGTTTTATATCAATTACAAAAAATTAATCCCTCCATCTACATCCATCAGATTCCTTGGAATAATAATTAATTCTGTCACGCTACAAATGACCCTACCCGAGGATAAGCTAGCAAAATTGAATAAAATTCTCACCTATTTCCTCCATAGGAGGAAGTCAACCAGGAAAGACCTTGAACGTCTTGGGGGACTTTTGGCGCACTGCGCTAAAGTAATCCGTGGTGGTAGAACCTTCACTAGACGCATATATGACCTAATTGCTACTGTTAGGAAAAGCTACTATAAGATCAGGCTTAATAGGGCCTTTCAGGAAGATGTTAATTGGTGGATACAATTCGCAAGTACTTTTAATGGCACTGCCCATATGCTTGGGAAATTCGCCCCGACGTATTCCGTCTATACGGATGCTTCCTTGTGGGGATTCGGGGCCATGTATCATAATGACTGGCTGGCTGGCACTTTTAGGATGACTGATCATCTTGACCTAGGGAATTACTTAGGCCACCACAACTTTGATGCCCCTCACACACTATTGAATGCACACATTAACACATTGGAAATGTGGGCTGTCCTTGCGGCAGCTTACCGTTGGGGTAAATATTGGCAAGACTCAAAGGTATTGGTGATGACAGACAGCACTACTGTTTTGTCTGCGTTATGTACTGGTAGATCCAAGTCAGCACCTATAATGAATTATTTGAGAGAATTGTTTTGGATCTCGGTGGAATATAACTTCACAATTTCCGCCGCTTACATTAAAAGTAAGGATAACATAGTTTGTGATTGTCTGAGCAGACTGAATAATGAGTATAGCTCAGCCAGGCTCCAAGAAACTGGGATCCTGGACAACATTTGTTGTGGCCAAGGGCTAATATCCCCCTTTTCTTCTTTCAGGAGCGAAACTTCAGGAGGAACAGAAGGGGTTCCAGGGCATGTCCTACTCTCATAATTCATTAATAACTAGAAAGGTCCAGATTAAGAGATATTTTGAATTTGTACAGCATTTTTCGGACTCTCTAGCCCCCCTCCCCTGCGACTCTGCGCAGGCAGCTCTATATGCTACATGACTAGCCAGGTCGCTTAAATATAGGTCAATAATTAATTACCTTAGTGGACTCAACAATTTTCTACGAGAGAACTCCTCCCCTCTCTTAGATTATAAGAGTTATATACTATCTAGCACCCTGAAAGGGATTCGTCGGGTAAAGGGGGATGAGGTTAGGCAAGCTTTGCCTATGCTTCCGGGTATGATCCTTTCGATTTTTTCACTTCTGACTGTTAATCCTGGACATGTGGCTTGGAGAGCGGCACTGCTGTGTTGTTTTAGGGGATTACTACGTAAGTGCCAGGTCACTATGTCAGATTCTACATTAAGGCGCCAGGATTTTGTTTTCTATTCCTGGGGTATGATAATTACCATACGCAAGACTAAGACAATACAGTTTAGACAGAGGAAACTACAAATCCCTATTGCTAAATGCAAGGATAAGCGTCTTTGTGCTGTATACTGGACTGATAGGCATTTTCGTGAGTTACCCTCAACCTCGGACTCACTCGCTTTTCGGATTCCTCATGGATCGGGATCCTCTCCATTGACTT
>CM059197.1:3674808-3719649 GCA_030323885.1 Branchipolynoe longqiensis | reverse complement strand
GTAGTATAACACATTATACAACTGTAGATAGGTGGTTTCATCCATTATGCGGGAGGTGCATGAAATTCGAAATTATTTTTAATCAGAAAATTTAAATGGCAATTAACCAAAAAGAGAAATGTGTGACTGAAAAATCCAACACCATTGAACTCAGGGAAAAATCTTATGAATACGTGTCAAACTTATGAATGCGTGTAAAACTTATGAATCTGCTTTCTGTGCAGTAATGCAGCCATATATGGTTCACTAACTGCTATGCGACATCAATGGTGCCAGCAGGTGACCAGGCTACCCGATAAGTTACACTTGCTCCAATATAGATCGTGACAGGAAGGGCAGGCACTTAACCACTTTACGCCAAGTCCACCATCTTCCTCAAACTCATTTGGCCTTTGCCTTTAGCATGGTTCATTTCAAATGCAGACTTAAGTACCCCATCACACTACAGCTTGCGACCACTTTAGACCAATAACCCCACATTCACCAGTGACTCCCAGACATCGGCAACCATTGTTTTGTTGCAAGGACGTCACTAGTGACTGTGGGTTGTTTGGTCTAAGGTGGTCGCCAAGTGGTCGCAAGCTGTAGTGTGACTGGGGTATTAGGGATACACAGTAGGCATTTTCTTTTTTTGCTCAGGCAATAGGTGGTACTTAGTGCACTATGTTTTACTAGAATTGACTAATGACATTTAGTTGTTATTTCTATAAGCAAAACACTTTCTGCCATTCTCATTTGCATAGAATGCATCCTCAACTGAGAAAAAGACAGATGTGCACCCAGTAAGCAGTTTCTTCTAGTGCAGTCACATTTGATTAAAAAGATATATTTAAAAAGCTAAAATAATAAACCAATTAAAAGAATATACCGTGTATATCCCAATAGAAGCACACTACCCAATAGAAGCACACACCCCATTTCAAGGTTGAAAGCATGCACAAATTTACGATCATATTCAGACTGAATGCACATAAAATAAGACAATCCCACTTTATTTCAGAGGCATGACAAAAACAAATAATAATTTACAATTATATTCAAATTGAATGCACATAAAATAAGATAATCCCACTTTATTTCAGAGGCACGACAAAAACAAATCCATGAAATTCTTTAACTTTGAATAGACGTACATCCATGTGTCTGCACGCGCACAGTGCGCGTCTATTGGGACATAAACAGTAAATACTACATTAAAATAGCAACACCTACCACCACTGCTTTCCATCCAACCACCATCATTTGAATTTCTCCCATCTCTGCCAGGCTGCCAGTTCTTAGCTTCATTCCTTCTCTCTTCCCCCTTAACGATAACCACTTGACCGCCCCCCCCCCCCCCCAACACCCCCCCCGCCCCCCCCCCCGCCCCGTACAACCCCCCCCCCCCTCCCATTACACTTCCCCACGTTTAGACCCCAAAGCCTTAGAATACGTAGCTGCCTCAAAGACTCGCACAAGAAGTGACAGTTCCAATGGATTCACACATTGTTTTACTCACAAATCAACGACAAAATTACACTTCATTTTTTTCTTTATCCTGTCTATCATGGATAAGTCTGAATAGACTTGGTTTCACCATTAGATAGGTGGTTGATAGAAAGCCTGAGCATATATTTTTACCAACCCAAGGGATCTTTAACCTCCCACACCAGCTAGACGTGGTATGAAAGCAACTGGCCTTTGCTGACGCTGTAAGTTATACACGGCAGTGGAAATCCAAATTGGCAGAGGTGATGGCATGGGGAACGTACACAACTATAGATACATAATCAAATGGCACTTGCACAAATCCCAGGAGCGATTTGCAACTGACACGATGCATTTGCACTCACATTCAATACAAGTCTGGGCAGTCGGCACAGTCAGCTGACTGTCACTAATGTCAGTAATATATGCAGGAACAATTAGGATGTTGTTGAACTATTAGTGGGTTGTTGAATTATCGCTGTTGAAACATTAGTAGAACAGGTATGGGGATATGGTATTAAAGCGCTCCCCAGTCCACCGCATCCATCACCTGACCCCCCCCCCCCCCCCCCCCACACCTGCACCCACCCACTCAGACCGACAGGACCCACACACGTACACATCCCAACAACATCCACACCCACCCACACCTACAAGCATATCCACACAAACTGCCACACACACACGCGCCCATCACAACCACACGCCCACACACTCCAACGCCTCCACATGCCCACACACCAACACCATCACCAACATGCCCACACACCAACACCTACACCAACATGCCCACACACCAACACCTACACCAACATGCCCACACACTAACACCAACACCGCCATCAACATGCCTCCACACACTGCAACACACACACGCAGACCTAAATGTCCAACACACACTGCCACACCCACCGACCCACTCACCCACCCACCCACACAAACGCCCATCACAACCACTAGACGGCATGGCCGAATGAGTTAAGCGTTCGTCTCCCGTATTGGTAGATCGTCGAATTCGAACCCACGGGTTCGAACCCTGGTTGAGCCAAACCAATGTCCTAAAAATGTATACTTGTCACTTCCTAGCCAGGTGCTCGTCATTAATAGGATAAGGCAAGGACTGGTTGGCTCAGTATCAGGATAACATGACTGAGTGTGTGATATCAGCTCATGGTGCTAGTGGCCTGGTCTCCCAGTGGGGAAGCACTATAAAGCTGCCATGAGTGCGCACTGTCACAAGTCGTTACCCATCCTGATATGACATTAGATGTTGCTAGGATGTAAAACTCCAACAAACAACCAACCAACCCATCACAACCACATCAATAAAACCAACTCATATTTCCCGCCGCATCCTCCCCCGCATCCTCCCTGCCAAGCAAAACAGATCTAATAGTAATACAGACGCGGGCTGCTCGACTGGCCTGGAAGCTCTAGGGCTGCCAGGGAAGGCAGCTGGGTGAGAAGCCACAGCCATTCCTTCTTAGAACCAAAATGTAGGTCATCCATAGCAATGGCAGTAATCTGCCAGCGTTAAAGACGCGATTCAAATACCCGCAAGATGGAATGTGTGACACCGATTTGTCATCCAGTCTGACAAAAGCGACTGCTTGTAAAGCGCTGCCATAGAGACAGGAGCCCAGGACTGTCATCAATGCGCATTGGCTTCCTGTTGTGATGATGGGGTTTTTCTTCCTCCCTCCCTAACTTGATTGATTGGAACACATCGAGTTTGTGGGTTCGTTGGTTCGGTGGAGGATGGTGGATATTAGATTGTCCATGGTGCATCTATGTGTGGGTTATTTGGGGCACAGGAACGCGCCCTGATGACTTCAGGACGGGAATAAATAAATATTAGAGTCCATCACCTATTTATGAGTTATGTATTTGGGTCAATCTCAGAAACTGTATACCACATTTTTAGTTTCCATGTTACATTGTTAATCATTTTGCCTTGTTTTTGGGGATAGTACGTCACATAGGTATTGTTGACTCTGTGTTTTAATTAAGTTAGGAATACTACATGTATTTAATCAATCCCACAAAATGTATCCAAAATATGCATATATGATTTTTGTGTTGAAGTAAAAATAACAAAATATGCATATCGACACCATACATCTACACATATCTTTTTTAAATCTTGTTTTCTTGTCTTAAGTGAAATCAATAAAATCTTGTTTGAATTTATTGTGTGTATTAAAATGACATTATGGATGTGGTTTAAATGATGTTATGGATGAATGTTACATGATTAATTTCAACAGCTTTCTCCGTTTGATCAAAATAAAAAAATGAAGATAAAAGATTTCAAGTCTAACATATGCACAATATTTAAACCTTAATATCTATATTGATTCTACTAGTATTTTTAATGTTTTCAGCTATTATTTGGAATGTTTTCACGTTTCGTTTCCATGTCACAAGAGTGGTACACAGTTTCTGAGAATGACCCATTTATATTAAGTAGTTGCATTACTAACAAACATTCCACCATTTATTGGTGAGCTATAGATCCATTTGTATCATCATCACCAGAGCGGACGGACCAGAATCGGTAGAGCGCAGGCTTCCCGTGCGAAAGGCTGGGAAGTCGAAACCCAGCCGAGTCAAACCAATCACTTAATAAATCGATACTTGTCGCTACCTAGCCTGGCACTCGGCATTAATAGGATAGGGCAAGTACCGGTTAATTCAGTATCAGATCAATGTGACTTGAGTGCAGAATTGGGTCATGGTACTGGTGGCCTGGTCTCCCAGTGGGGCAGTGCTATAAAGTTGCTATGAGTGTGCACTGTCACAAGTCGGCAACCATTCTGATATAACCGTAGATGTTGCCAGGATGTAAAACCCCAACAATCAAATCTTCATTGTCACCTAAAGCCAACCTGATGCACTTGCAGTCTGGTTCCCTGTCGGCGACTAACTGCAATCCCCACCGCTTGGTGGAGACCTCACTTCCGGTCTGCTTTCTGACCTCGCTGTACACAGTACTTCATTCAATCTCCATTCCCGTGTATGATTACACATTACTGCCCACTGGCCGCCATCTTGTTTCCGGCTCAAACTGCCGCTACAGCTGCGTGTAGGTCATGCAGCGCGTGACCTTTCTGCACTTCCGTTGGCCTCATTTCCGGTCGGAGTGCTGGGCACACTCTCATAGCAGATGTAGCCGTCCTCACACACTTAGAACCGACTTCATCAGATGCAGCCAGTGCCACATTCTATTCCGGGCACAAAACACAGACGCTTTCACAGACACCTGCCCAGTTCCGGTGAGACATTTCCCCATGATGATGCACATCGTAAACATCTTATCAATGTAAAGGAAGGGAGGGGCGGTGAAACGTCTATTTCACGATCTACAATTCACACGATCTGCAATTTACACGATCTGCAATTTACACGAACTGCAATTCACACGATCTGCAATTCACACGATCTGCAATATACACCAACTGCAATTCACACGATCTGCAATATACACGATCTGCAATTTACACGAACTGCAATTCACACGATCTGCAATTCACACAAACTGCAATTCACACGATCTGCAATTCACACGAACTGCAATTCACACGATCTGCAATATACACGATCTGCAATTCACACGATCTGAAAATCACACGACCTGCAATTCACACGATCTGCAATTCACACGATCTGCAAATCACACGATCTGCAATTTACATGATCTGCAATTTACACCATCCCAACTGCTTCTTGACACAAGGGGATCTATCTACGGCCAATATCATGTAAGAAATATCAGTTCTCACTTCATCAGCCAAGTTAACGCGACACAATTGGATGGTTCTGAGGGTCTGCCATATTTGACAAATAAGCATATTAAGGCGTAACGATGTATTTCCCAAACTTTAGTTTGGGAATCACTTTTTGTTATAAATAGCTCTTTTAGATTTATTGTTATTATTATTGCTATTAGTACTATATTTATAAATACTTGTTTTAAAAAAAAACTAATTTAATTTAGGCCGACATGCGGGACATCATAATCTCCAGTAAGTAAAGAGGCATATCGAGGTTTTTGGGGACGAAAGTGGTCACTGGTAAAAATAATTAAAAGAAAAAAGTACGAAATCTATAGCGACGCATCTGTAAAGGCTCTGTCACACATCACCGGATTGGGGAAACGGAAAGAAACCGAACAAAGTCCGTTGATATCTGGCAAAGTCCGGTTTGTGTCCTTTGCATATCCTTTGCATGTCCATTGATATCCCTTGATATCCGGCCCAATCCGTTACAAGTTTTGAGCATGCACAAAATTTGTAATGTATTGCGCTGGACTGACCTATGCGGTTATTATCTGGTACTGTCCGTTCCCGTCCGTTCCCTCCATTACATATCCATTACAAGTCTGTTACCCATCCGTTACCCGTCTGTTACTCGTCCGTTACCCGTCCATTACATAATCGAGACATTTCAAGTCCGAATAACAACACACTAGCATACTCTTTGTCCGGTTCTGTCCATTTCTCAATCCGCCATAGTGTGACAGGCACTTAAATAATCGACAACACTGAAAACAGAACATTGCTCCAATAATAGTGTAGTGGTCTGCACTGACCTCTCAGGCAAGTAACCACATAGACAGGTAGGCGTGGGGAGTGTATTGATATCAGGGAGCCTAGGTGGTGTAATGGTTAGCACACTGGCCCGGAATGCAAAGAGATGTGGGTTCGAGTCCCGCTCTAGGCGCAGTATTTCCCATTTTCATCACCCCCACGACACTGGTTGCCGTGATCAGGATCCTGTACAAGCTTTGCGCTGTATGGTTGTTGAACCTACCCTGTGTATGTATGTGTTAGTGCATTGCCTGTATGTATGTAATTGTAAGCATTACAAGACTTACAATTCCAGGGGGACGAGTGTAGTGGTCTGCACTGACCTCTCAGGCAAGTAACCACATAGACAGGTAGGCGTGGGGAGTGTATTGATATCAGGGAGCCTAGGTGGTGTAATGGTTAGCTCACTGGCCCGGAATGCAAAGAGATGTGGGTTCGAGTCCCGCTCTAGGCACGGTATTTCCCATTTTCATCACCCCCACGACAATAGTATCTTTTCCTAGGAATGATTGCCTCAGATTCTCCAATATTATAACAATTCCGAGATGAATGTGACTACAGAAGTTAAAAAAGAGGGAAATGGACGATGAATATTGTCACAGCAATGACAGCGGAATGCTCTCAGAGATGGGATTTATTATTATAAGGATAGTTTGTATTGACTCATTAGCGGAATGGAGCTAGCAGTGCTGGGACAGCGCTGGATGAAATCTAACTTCTGGGATTTTTCATGTGATTCCTTCACGGTTCTAAGCCTATGGATACAGGGATGAAAGTAGTCTCCGGGGGGAAAAAAAGCGGAAATGTGGATATTCTCCCATAGGTTTAGCATTGTCAGGGAATCGCGGACATTTTCCGGAAGTCAGGTTTCATATATATTGGTATACGCTGATAGTGCAGCGGCGTTTGAAGCACATATTAGTAGCATACACTGATAGTGCTGTGGCGTTTGAAGCATTTACTAGTACTAGTAGTAGTATACGCTGATAGTGTTGCGGCATCTGCACCACATATTAGTATACGCCGATGGTGCTGCAGGATTGAAAAATCCGCGAAATTCGCGAAATGGCGGAGATCTTTCATCCCTGATGATAGAATTTGCGAGTTTTCACGGAAATTCACGGCAGTTGAGGGAATAGAAGCCCAACTCCCGCCAGCTTTCCGGCCCAACACCGGCCGTCACCAGTTCCAGTTAGAGGCTTCAAGTGTTGCTGGAAGTTCAAGTTGATATTATCAGTAGATGGTGTAAAAGCATAAAAATAGATTGTTTCTATATCGGGGCTTTATGACCTAGATATCCTTGAAACGATTGGCTATTTGTGGGAGTTTTATGTCCTGGCAACATTTAAGGTCATATCATGACAGGTACCGACTTGTGACAGTGTGCACTCATGGTGACTTTATAGTGGGCCACCTGGACCATAACTCGATATCCCACTCAGTCACATTATCCTGACACTGAGCTCACCAGCACTTGCCCTATCCTATTAATGCCGAGCATCAGGCTAGGAAGTAACAAGTATCAATTTTAAAGTCATTCATTTGACTCGATCGGGCACCAAACTCCTGACCTTCCACACGTGAGGCCTGCCCTCAGCCGATCAGGCCACCATGCCCAGTTTCTTGAAACGACACAAATCACAGATATATACCTAAACTTGCAGAAATCCGAGAAATCACAGAGATCTTTCAGCCCTGATGATTAAACTATAAATCACATCATTGATAACCAGAGAATAAACATTGTAAATAAGGGGGCGGTGCAGTGGAGATTCGCTCCAATTCATCCCTTTCTGTGGGAAACCTGTTGCGTATAGCAGACCACTCAGAGAATAAACACCAAGATTCAATACAGTGTACGCTTCACCCTTGGTTTATTGAACCATCTGCTCTCCGTGGCGTCAGTAGTTGTCTCACCCGCCCCCTGACTCGCCAGATCCCACATCGACTCTATAGGTATGTGTGTGTGTGGGGGGGGGGGGGGGGGGGTCAGCCACACGCAGTAGAGGTCAGCCCAGTTGGGGTCTGACCGGTGGCTACCCGTGCCGCCACCTGGCGCAGTGTAATGGTACTGCGCTGGTGGCGTCGTAGTAGTCTCCGCTGCTACCGCGTGATAGTAGAGCTCATGTTCAGACTACTACAATTGTAAATAAGGGGGCGGTGCAGTGGAGATTCGCTCCAATTCATCCCTTTCTGTGGGAAACCTGTTGCGTATAGCTGACCACTCACTGGCAGGCTGGCAGTATTATCAGTCCAGATTCACCCACGTCAACCGAACCACAAACAGGGGTGGAACAAAGATTACATCCACATTAGCTCGGCCACCGAGCGCGGTGGCCGAGTCGGTAGAGCTCGGGCCTCGCATGCAGAAGATCGGGAGTTTGGTTCCCGGTCGAGTCAAACCGATGACTTATCAAATTTATACTTGTCTCTTCCTAGCGTGGTGCTCGGCATTAATAGGATAGAGCAAGGACAGGTTAGCTCAGTGTCAGGATAATGTGACTGAGTGGGATATTGGGTCATGGTGCCTGTAGCCTGATTTCCTAGTGGGGCAGCACTATAAAGTTGAAATGAGAGCACTGTCACAAGTCAGTACGCATCCTGATATGTCCTTAGATATTGCCAGGACATAAAACTCCAACAATCAACGAACCATTAACCTGGCCACAAATCACAGTCCCCAAAGCACACTCCACGGTCTCTGCGTGCAGTGGGGTACGGAGGCTGTGTGACCTCATTTGCATATCTCAGAAACAACACTGATCCACTCCCGGCGACCCCCGCGGGAACTGGGTCACAGGTCAACGGGGGCTCAAGATAAATGGGTCAGAGGTCAACGGGTACGGGTTCACCCGGGAGGGGGCCGTGACAGGATTGATATGAAGTGTTATTTAGTTGTTACCATGGTAACTGGGGTGAAAGGGGTGGATGGGTAGAGGAGTATGGGGAGGGAGGGGGAGGAGGGGAAGAGGGAGGGAGAGGGGGAGGGGAGGGGGAGAGGCAAGGAGAGGAAGGGGAGGGGAGCGGAGGGGGGGGGGGGGACCGGAGGGGGGAGGGAGAGAGAGAGGGAGAGAAAGAGAAGACGGGGAGGAGTGTGAGGGGAAGATGATGAATGGGGGGAGGAGGAGGAGGGGAGGAGGGGGGAGGGGGGAGGGGGGGAGGAGGAGGGGAAGGCGAGGGAGAGGGGGAGGGGAGAGGGAGGGGAGGAGGGGGGAGGGAAAGGGGACGGGAGCGGAGGGGAGGGGACGAGGGCAGAGGAGAGGGGAGGAGGGGGGAGGAGGGAGAAGGAGGGAGGAGAGGGAGGGAGAGGGAGGGAAAGGGAAAGGGAGAGAGGGAGGGAGAGGGAGGAGAGAGAGGGATGGAGAGGGAGAAGGAGAGTGAGGGAGAAGGAGAGAGGGAAGGAGAGAGGGAGGGAGTGACGGAGCGAGAGCTCTTATGTTGGAGTTTACGTCCTGGCAACATCTAAGTCATAACATTGCGGTCACCAACTTGTGACAGTGCACACTCATGGTGACTTTATAGTGCTTCATCACTACCAAACCGGGCCACTGGCACCATGACCTTATATCCCACTCAAGCCATATTATCCTGATACTGAGCAAACTGGTCCTTGTCCCATCCTATCAATAAACTATGCTATTAAGTGCCAGGCTAGGCAGGGACAAGCAGCGATATTGCAAGTGGTGTTCTCTGTGGCGGAGTGGTTAGAGTGTCTGATCTTTTCTGAACCTGAAGGTCAATGGTTCGATTCCCTGTGCCCACACTCTGGCAATTTGGATTTCCACAGCTGCGTATAACTTACAGCATCATCACAGGCCAGTTCCTCTCATACCATGTCTATGTGGTGTGGGAGGTTAAAAATCCCTTGTGTCGGTAAAGGTGTAGGCTCGGGCTTTCTATCGACAAACTGTCTAATCGTGAAAACAAGTCTATTCAGACTTATCCATGATAGACAGTATAAATTTTCAATAAAAAAGCCATTAGTTTGACTCTGCTGGGATTCAAACCCATGACCTCCAACCCCGGAAGTGAGCCAGCGCTCTCACCGACTCGGCTGCCATTCGCGGCTACCTGATTGAGTGCGTGGCAAGGTGGCGATAGACACAAATGCTTAAAGTCTTTGGATTGACTCGACCAGGGATCGATCCCTCGTCCACCTCAAGCATAGTAAGTGGACACTGTACCGCTAGTCTATCCTGGTCGGTGTGAAGAAAGCAAGTGTGTTTTCCGTGATATGAACGCTCCAGCTGGCGTTATTTTCTTTTTAAGCACAACACAAACCCCACATAACTGTTGGGTTTCGGATCGCCGAGATTCGGGTCCGTTTGCGCTAGGCATTGCCGACAGGGGCGGATGTACAGAGAGCCCGCGCCTGTCCCCACAGTCCCCACAGTCCCTGTTGCCTGCCGCCCTTCAACCCACCCACACCCCGCCCACCTCCGCCCCGCGTAGCCCGGGAGGCAGCCGGTCTGATTCTGCACGCCCCTCCCCGCCCGCGCGCCCAGTCGTCACTCGCCACCACTTAACCACCCAAGCGTCGATGCGGATAATCATCTCTAGCCTGTCCACTCCTACCTGCCCCCCGCCTGCCCCCCGCCTGCCCCCCGCCTGCGCCCCGCCTGCGCCCCGCCTGCGCCCCGCCTGCGCCCCGCCCCCGCCCCGCCTGCGCCCCGCCCCGCCCTCGGCGCCGCCCCGCCCCCCCGCCCCGCCCCGCCCCCCCCGCCCCCGCTCCCGCCCGCCCCGCCCCGCCCCGCCGACCAAACAATAGACACGCCGTCAACATTTCAGCGTCTTCCCCCACTCACCACAGACCGCCGCCCCACACAGACACAAGGCGCCGCACCCGAACCAGCGCCACCAGTTCACACACAAACCACCGAGCACCAGGGGACAGTGTTTCACACACAAACCACCGAGCACCAGGGGGCAGAGTTTCACACACAAACCACCGAGCACCAGGGGGCAGAGTTTCACACACAAACCACCGAGCACCAGGGGGCAGAGTTTTACACACAAACCACCGAGCACCAAGGGGCAGAGTTTCACACACAAACCACCGAGCACCAGGGGGCAGAGTTTACACACAAACGACTGAGCACCAGGGGGCAGTTTCACACACAAACCACCGATCACCAGGGGGCAGAGTTTTACACACAAACCACCGAGCACCAGGGGGCAGTATTTCACACACAAACCACCGAGCACCAGGGGGCAGTGTTTCACACACAAACCACCGAGCACCAGGGGGCAGTGTTCTACAAACAAACCACCGAGCACCAGGGGGAAGAGTTTTACACACAAACCAGCGAGCACCAGGGGGCAGAGTTTTACACACAAACCACCGAGCACCAAGGGGCAGAGTTTCACAGACAAACCACCGAGCACCAGGGGGCAGAGGTTTACACACAAACCACCGAGCACCAGGGGGCAGAGTTTCACACACAAACCACCGAGCACCACCGGGGGGCAGAGTTTCACACACAAACCCGGGGGGGGTTGGGGGGTTTGGGGGGGGGGGGGTTGGGGTTTCACACACAAACCACCGAGCACAGGGGCAGAGTTTCACACACAAACCACCGGCACAGGGGGCAGAGTTTCACACACAAACAACCACCGAGCACCAGGGGGCAGAGTTTCACACACAAACCACCGAGCACCAGGGGGCAGTTTTACACACAAACGACCGAGCACCAGGGGGCAGTTTCACACACAAACCACTGAGCATCCGGGGGCAGAGTTTCACACACAAACCACCGAGCATCAGGGGGCAGAGTTTCACACACAAACCACCGATCACCAGGGGGAAGTTTTACACACAAACCACCGAGCACCAGGGGGCAGAGTTTCACACACAAACCACCAAGCATTAGGGGGCAGAGTTTCACACACAAACCACAGAGCACCAGGGGGCAGTTTCACACACAAACCAAGGCCAGGGAGTTTCACACCAAACCACCGAGCACCAGGGGGCAGATTTTAACACAAACCACCGAGCACAGGGGCAGGTTCACACACAACCCCCGAGCACCAGGGGGGTGGGGGGTTGGGGGCAGAGTTTCACACACAAACCACCGAGCACCAGGGGGAATGGCAGGCCAAGTTTCACACACAAACCACCAAACACCAGGGGGCAGAGTTTTACAAACAAACCACCGAGCACCAAGGGGAATGGCAGGCCGAGTTTCACACACAACCCACCGTGCACCAGTGCAGGCAGTGGGAGGCAGTTTCACAAACAGACCACCGAGCACCAGGGGGCAGTTGTACAAACAAACCACCGAGCACCAGAGGGCAGTGGGAGGCCGAGTTTCATAAACAAACCACCGAGCACCAGGGGTCAGTAGGAGGAGTTTCACAAACAAACCACCGAGCACCCGGGGTCAGTGGGAGGCCGAGTTTCACAAACAAACCACCGAGCACCACATTATGGGTTTTGCAAACAAAACACCCAGCTCCACAGAAGCTTGGGAGTTTGGGTTTTACTGGGACCAGCACCACAACACTCAATCACATTATCCTGACACCGAGCCAATCAACCCGCCCTGTCCTAGTAACGCAGAGCTACAGGCACGGTAATGAGTGACCCCCCATCATACATATGTAAGTCTTGCGTGACGTCACCACACGATGCAGATATGTCACCAGTATATACAACTTACCGACCCCAACTCGTCCTTGTGGTGGACTGAAGGCACTCACCTACAACAGACAAAACGGGCACATTATTATTAATCTGCAAATATCACCGTCAATATTCAGAACCAATCATTGTTTTCCCAAATGAATTCATAGGATAAACATAATTTATGCCTGCAATAGGTTCATTGGTTGTTGATGTCCTGGCAACATCTAAGGTCATAGTAACAGGGCGCACTCAGGCCGACTTTATTGCGCTGCCCCACTCGGAGACCAGACGACCAGCACCATAACCTTATATCCTACACAGTCACATTAACCTGACACTGAGCCAACCAGTCCTTGCCCTATCCTAATAATGGCAAGCGCCTGGCTAGGAAGTGACAAGTATCAATTTGGAGTCATTGGTTTCACTTGACCAGAGTTCGAACCTGTGGGTTCGAATCCCGCGACCTACCAAAATGGGAGTGATAGTGATAAGACTGTTTGTAGTGTCCTTCTCCAATACCGTTGTCTACACAATTTTGTATATAGCTGTTTATAGCATACACACAAATTATTATTATTAATATTATTATTATATATATATCAGGGACGGGATTGGGTGCAGGAAAAACCTGACATTGTTTTTAAGGTTATCGTGGGGACACACAGCATCCCACTGAGTCACGAAAGGGATGCAAATGGTTTTGAGAGATGTTTTGGCGGCCAGAAAAAAAAACGGAATTAAAAAAACCCTGGAATTACATGGACGCTGGGGCTTAACAACAACAACAACCCCTAGTCTGCCTGGATAATCCCCCAGAGGAGGCACTTAACACACTTAACAAGTACCTGGGGTGATGGCTGACGCGTAACCAAGGTAACGATGACAAGTTCAGACACCTGATGGTCGGCTCGGGTCCCTAAGCATAGGCACCATCATGGTAACATTCACTGGTGATTCGGGAAATCAGGTTCCCTTTGCCAGCTGGTAGCGAGGCTCCCATTGGCTAATACCTCATTGTACGTCAACGAGTAGGCGTCAATAGACTACATCGCCATTCCAGTGGCGAGGTGCATTGTGAGATGCGTCAAAGCAAAACAAACCCGCGAGAAGCACATGGCACATGCTAATACACTGGGTGCAGCTATGAAATGTGCTAGTTTCAGCTCATCTCGGCTCTTGTTTGAAATGTATATGTGTGTGTATGTATATATGCATGTGTGTATGTATGTATGTATGTATGTATGTATGTATGTATGTATGTATGTATGTACGTACGTACGTACGTATGTATGTATGTATGTGTATGTATGTATGTATGTATGTATGCATGTGTGTATGTATGTATGTGTGTATGTATGTGTGTATGTATGTGTGCATGTATATATGTATGTGTGTTTCTGTGTATGTATATATGTATGTATGTACGTATGTGTGTATCTATGTGTGTATGTATGTGTGCATGTATATATGTATGTGTGTTTGTGTGTATGTATATATGTATGTATGTGTGTATCTATGTGTGTATGTATGTGTGTATGTATGTGTGTATTTATGTGTGTGTGTATGTGTGGGTATTTATGTGTGTATGTATGTGTGTATGTATGTGTGTATGTATGTATGTGTATGTATGTGTGGGTATGTGGGTATTTATGTGTGTAGGTATGTATGTATGTATGTGTGTGTATGTGTGCGTATGTGTGTGTATTTGTGAATATGTGTGTATGTGTGTGCAGGTGTATGTGTGTATGCATGTGTATGCGTGTGCATGTGTGCGCATGTGTGTGTCAGGGGGGGGGGTGTTCTAGAGTGGGTACAAAAATGCAACTGCATAATTCAGACAGATTCATGCCCTCGACCATTATGCACCCCTTTCACTGAAGCGGACAGGTACATACTGCAGTTACCACGCCACCTGGTGGTGCACGACGTAACCACAAGTGGGCACGTGTAAATGCATTCCCCACTCTCACCTCCTCCATTATGCAGCGCTGCTACCCCCACCCCACCCCACCCCACCCCACCCTCCACACCCACACCCACACCCACACACGCGGGATGCGAGTTAGCGACACAATTAAAACCAAAACAGAAAACTACCCTAGCTCGACGTAAGCGGTAGCACTTAGGCACGCTGAACCCCCACCCCCACCATCCCCCCACCTCCACCCCCACCCCCACCCACACGTGGGATGCGAGTTAGCGACACAATTAACACCAAAACAGAAAACTACCCTAGCTGACGTAAGCAGTAGCCTTAGGCACATGAACCCCCACCCCCACCCCTCATCACCCCCCCTCCACCCCACCCCACCCACACCCACAAGCGGGATGCGAGTTAGCGACATAATTAACTCCAGAACAGAAACAAAACAGAAACTTGCCCTAGCTCGACGTAAGCAGTAGCACTTAGGCACGATGAACCCCAGTCCCCCCCCCCCCTCCCACCATCACCCCACATCGACCTCCACACCCACACCCACCATCACCCCACATCCACCCCACCCCGACAGTCATCAGCTTGTAAAGAGAGCTCAAAGTATATGAACTCAAAGTCACAAGATATTAACCCAAAGTCACGATATAGAAACTAAGTTTTTTTCTCTCTCTTATCTCAGGTTATTTCATTACTTGCTATGGAACTACAGTAAAACCTCTCTAACTCGACCGACCTTGGGACCGACTTTAAGTGGTCCATTTAGGGAGGTGGTCGGTTTAGGGAGTTAGAATATGGTTACAATGGTATTGTTGGGACCCAAATAAAGCGATCGATATAGGGGAGTGGTCGATCTGCGGAGATGTTCGGTTAGGCAGGTTTTACTGTACAGTAAAGCCTCTCTAAATAGAACTGACTTTACATGGTCCATTTAGGGAGGTGGTCTGTTTAGGGAGTTCTTTTAATCATTACAATGGTATTGTATGGGTGTCGTTTGGGACCCAAATAAAGCGATCGATATAGGGGAGTGGTCTATCTATGGAGGTGGTCTGTTAGAGAGGTTTTACTGTACATACATCCACATGCGCCTGCGTGATTGCACAGAGCAGAAAGTGCCCCATTAGTGTCATTGCGCACTTGTTACTGTGATGGGTGGGGCTACGTCCGCTCTAGGTAATGACCCTAACACTGCATGATTGTTTGTTTGTTGTTTTACGTCCTAGCAACAGACACTGCATGAAGACTGCGGATCATAAATAGTTCCATCAGAGATAACGCAATATCTCAGCACATGTGCAATGATACAAAAATCGCTCAAAGACGTAAATTTACCAATATGGCGGCCTCATGAGTGGAAGGAGTGATTTCAAATGGGCCTCAGACATGGGTTCTAGCTTCGGCGGGTTTGAAATCACCCACGTGGACAATGACATATGCCTACATATAAGAACAAAGACTCACGCTACATGTGTACTGACAGAGGGTATTGATGCTTTATGGGCAGGACGCGGAGGTGTTCTTAGAAGGTGCATCCCATTTCATCATAGATGTTCACACCTGGTGTGATAAGTGCACACCTTGAGGCATGTGTCTACTTCTTTATATGGGTCACTCTCCTGAAAACTGGTCAGCATGGGATGGGGTTGTAAAACATCAATAAAAAAACATCCTACTTACTTTTGTCCTTATACTTTTCATATTCATGTTCAGATTTGATGTAAGAAATAAGGGAAATAAAATAAACCATGTGCAACTTTGGTCCTGTTAGTTATGAAGTGTTTTTGTAAAAGAAAACAACCATTTTACAGTCAGCCATTTGCAACATGACATATGGGACATGGTTGGATCCTTAGTAACATCTTGTATTGCATTCATATATCAAAGAAAACAGGTCCCAAATCAAAAGGAAGTATTTATTCACATGTATGCATGCTTAAATTTAAAAAGAAATTATTTGATGTCTTCAGAAATAACATAATAAATTTCCATCAAAGATGTAACCAGTGGTGTCTGGATGCCACACAAATATTGTACACTAATTATTCAGTGAATAAAGCATGGCTGGGAATTACTCTTTTTTAATCAATATAAGCACTACATATTTCTGTGTATTATGCCATGATTCATATGCTTCTCAGTATGAAATTATTTAATTCTGCTTAGATTTGTATTAAGCAGACTGTGGTGTACTAAACATGTTTTATGTCTGAGCATCACATGTTATACTGCCATATGACAGCTTAATCATGGACTACACCTTTATTTTTTATCTCATCAATATATGTTTTACATAGATGTAAAGGGGAGTTTTCCAGCTTTCATTTGCAACCAAGAAATGCTAAAAAAATTCAAATATTAGATTTTAACACTCCATGTGACACGTCTGGCCAGTTGTCAGGAGAGTGACCCATATGTATATATGTGTGTGTGTGTGTATATATATATATATATGTATATATATATATATGTGTAGATTAGTTAGACGAATCTTACCTTGGTATAGATGATGGATAACTGTTGTTTTACCGAGGTATAAGCCTCGGCTAGACGTGGGTGAGGGAGAGGTAAGCACATCCGTGTACAGCAATCTTTACCTACTAATTCAGGATAAAATGATCTCTAAAATTCTAAATACTAATGTTTCCTTGGTACAAGCAAGGGACTAGACGTGGCAGGGTGTGGAGGGTGGGCCCTCACCCACGTCTAGCCGAGGCTTATACCTCGGTAAAACAACAGTTATCCATCATCTATACCAAGGTAAGATTCGTCTAACTAATCTATTTTACCTCGGTATATAGCCTCAGGCTTTAGCCGCAGGCTAGGGAGACTTTACGTAATATCATTTTATCCTGATATTTTATTTTATTTATGTTTTGTGGTATGGAACGTTGGTTAACCTTATATGTTTGTGACAATGGTATGTTCTCACCTTTTTTGACTTTAATGTTGTAGCAGTCGCCGTGCGACGCCACTTGGCTTTTCCAATCGCTTGTTATAATGTCTAGCAAACGATCGTTCGGTCTTCCATCCTGCATGCGCTAGTATGCGCTTGACCGAAATGCCTAAGAGGCGTGCCTTTGACACCATGGCTCCTCTTGTTGAGTGTGACGCATATTTGTCCGTATCCACTCCTGCCATCTTTAGGACATTAATTGTCCATCTGGCGAGCGTATCTCTTGATATGCCCCTGTGTGGCTTAATAAAGCTTATCAACAATTGTCTTGAGTTTCTAACTCCTTGTGTCTTGGATATATATGTTCTGATCGCGGAAACTACACACAGTTTCGGATTGTCTTTGAATTGTGTTACATCAATTGACGACAAAGGGTCACCTAAACGATTAGATTTTAACAATGTTGTCAAATCGAAGGTCGCTTGCCGTCTATCTATTTCCAGTCCATCGAGTGAAAGTGCCACTATAGTCTGGCCTCGATGACCTGTGACTAACAGTAATAACAGTGCTAACTTAAACCCTAATTGTTTTATATCTAGAAACCTATTATGTGGCCAATCGTTAAACATTTTAAATACCAGTGACACATCCCAAAATCGGTCATATATTGGTTTAGGTGGGTTTCGTTCATAAATTCCCTTTAGTACCCATGATATAACATGGTGTTTACCCATTGTATCTCCCCTTGTTCTGGGAAGGATAATCGAGAGAGCGCACCTGGCAGCATTAATTGCGCCGTAACCTAGCCCTTCTTGTTCTAACATTCTAAAGAATCTGCACACTTGGGCAATAGTTGGGTTCATGGGTTTAACCTTGTGAATAAGACAATAAACGCCCCATTTTTTCAAATATGTGGTATACATCTTAACTGTTCCTTTTCTCCACGCATGTGACACTAGCCGTTCTTGTGTAATTTTGTCTAAACCAAATTGTTCTAGGTATTTATTTAGAAAAGGAATGCAAGCAACGGTGTTGTTGCTACGATGCCGTGATGTTCCAGAGGGCCTTGGTGAGTTAGATTTCCTCGGGATTTTGGGAATCTGAGGCAATCTCGGGCTGTCGAGGCTAGTCCTGCTAGCCACGGCTGTGTGTCCCATTCGGGGACGATCAGGATGGCGTGAGACCGGTCCATCTATATCTTTCGTGCCACTCTGGTAATGATGTTGAAAGGGGGAAAAATATAATAAAATTCATTTTCCCAAATCAGTGAGAAAGCATCTATGTGCCAAGCAAATGGTTCTGGGTGCCATGAAACATATCTGTTAACTTTAAAGTTATTCCTTGATGCGAATAAGTCAACCGTAGGTGAACCCCATTGGCGACCAATTTTGTTGAAAATTTTTATATTCAAATTCCATTCTAAATGGTCGTGAAAGACTCTACTCTTTTTGTCGGCCAGGACGTTTTGCGATCCTGGGATATGTGAAATGGTTAACCATATTTGATGTTTTTGTGCCCAGTTCCAAATACTTTGTGCCAAGTTATTGCACTCTTTTGACTTTGTACCTCCCATATTCCTGACATATGCCATGGCCGTAGTGTTATCTGTAAGCAGTTGAACAGTATTTTTGGGTATTTTAATTAGGCTTAAGAGGCCTAAGTAAATCGCTCTTAATTCAAGAACATTAATATGGTCTGATTTTTCGTTTTCTAACCATCTCCCTCCTGTTGCTACATCATTTCGATGAGCTCCCCAACCTTGTAAAGACGCATCGGTAGTAACTACCGTGTTGGGTTGATCCATTCTAATGGGATTGGAAGAGTTATTGATATTCTCGATCCACCAAGATATATCTGTGTAACCATCCTGGGAAATGTACATTTTTCTTTCAAAGTTACCTTTTGTACGTGCTAACACTCTATTCTTGTCTATTTCTAGAGACTTGAAGTGCGCCGCCCCATAAAGAACAGCCGGCGCATATGAAACCATTATACCGATAAGGACAGCGACCTGTCTAATCTTTGGCCTAGATATGTCAAGCAGCTGGGAGGCCGTCTCATGAAACTTCTGTAGTTTCTGTTCCGTTAATGATACGGTCATTGCTTTGGTGTTGATTAAAAACCCCAGGCATTTTAATTCCTTATTCGGGACAAAAACAGACTTTTTGTCGTATATGTAAAAACCTAATTCTGTTAATAAAGTACACAAATCATTCACTGCCAAATGGCATTTGTTAAAGGATTCTGCCATAATAAAGGAATCATCTATGTATGGAAACATTGTATGTCCTAATCTTCCCATAACAGCAAAAACAGGTTTTAATAACTTTGTAAACAGTCGAGGTGCGCAGGCTAAACCATTGGGCATGCAAGTAAATTGGAAAAGGGAACCGTTCCAAATAAATCGCAAATATTTTCTGTGTTCTTTGCAAATAGGAACTGTATAATACGCGTCTCTTAAGTCGACACTGGCAAGCCAGGCATGCGGTGTAATTAAGTCTCTCGCCGTTTCTAGTGAGAACATTTTAAAATGTTTGTATGTTACCAATTTATTTAACTTAGTCAAATCCAAAATCATGCGAATTTCGCCATTTGGTTTGGGCCTAGAAAAGACATTAGAAATAAACTGTCCTTTTGTGTTTTGTACTCTTTCAATAATACCTTTTGTTTCAAACAGCGAAACCTAAAAATCTATTTGGCGTTTTTCTGCTATGTTAAATTTGTATGGGAACGGAACTCTTTCCTGTGTTGGTATGTCTGTGAAAGGTATTTGAACTCCTTTTACTATATCCAAAATTTCCCTATCAGATGTAATGTTAACCCATTTGTGCAAACAGTTAAGGATGTTGCCTGCATTAAACTTGCTTACATAAGTTTGTGTCTCTTCAGACACCGTGTTGGGTGTAGGAGTCTGTGTCTCTACTTGGCTCCTGGCCGCGGGAATTGGGGTTTGGGTGTAAACTCCCTTTTGTATCCGCGGTTTTCGTTCCAACCCGTGTTCTGGCGTTCTCATCTGCCTCGTCCTCTGGGATTGAAGCCGAATGAGGGACCTCCTCGTCCCGGCCTTCCTCCTCTCCGGAAGCGAAAATCCGAGCGGGAGCGTCGGAATTTGTTGGTGTTGTCAAACTTTTTGGTACCATCGGTGTTTTTAGCGCTTTTAGTGTCTACCTCGACAGCTTTGAAGAGGTGCGCTAGCTGACCGCCAAACATTTTGGTTTTGTCCAATGGCTTGCCTAGCACCGGCTTTGGCGGTAGGTAAAGAGTGTACTCCTTACCATCATTGTCAGTTACTTTCTTCGATCTGGCGACTTCTTTGCCAGCATCCGTTGTAACCGCCTTGAAGACGTTTTCAAAACGCCGAAACGTCATGAAGTTCGACGCTGCTGTAAGCAGCGCAATCCCTCTGTCCATCACTCGTGCAAGCGACGAGAATGAATTCTCAGCTTGCATCCAATTCGCTACCGGAGTTATCGATGTAAGCGCTCCGAGCACCGCTTTGTGAATCGTGCGCAACGCGTTCTCATAACGCCGTCTCTCATCTGAGAGATGGATGCCTGCATCCATTTCTTTACTGATGGACTGGGGGACTCCTTTAATTCCCGAAATTTGTTCGGTCAGCTTGTTGATCACCTCCACAGGTTTGAAAGTGTGGAAATGTCCTTTTAGCGTTTCCCTCATCATGGTTGTAGTCCGCAACCTCTTTGCTTTCGCCAACGGGCATTTCTTCTTAATCTTTGCCCCTATCCTGGCATAAATGCCCACTCTCTCCGTCTCTGAATCGGAGTCAGTTGTGGACGAATCATTTGATTTATCCGATGATGAGTCCTTCTTCTTTTTCTTTTTGTTTTTCTTTGTCTTCTTCACTCGTTTCTTATTGACCTTGGTGAATTCATCACCTGAGCGACTACCAAGTCTTTTCCGCTTCTTGGGTTTCGGTTGCGGAACCTCAAATGCTGATTCGGTGTCGTCATCTGAGAAATCTTCCCAGTCATCCTCGGGGATAGGAGGAGAAGGAGGCCGTGTGGCTTGTGTGTTGTATTTGCCCATAATCCTTAGGATTTTGTCTTCCAGCTCCTCATCCCCACTCTCCTTGTCCAAAGGATCGCCCCCGGCTGTGGAGACGGCGGTGCCGTCTGCGGTGGTGAGGAATCGTATCCAGAAGGCACGCGGCCCTCTGCCGCTGCCGGCGGAACTTTGTTTCGCTTGGTGGCCATCGGTTTCTGTAACGACAAAGGTTACTTAGTACCGGTATCATCTCAACATGTTCACAAAGTGAGCTAAAGTGAGGTATTATGGCGTATGGTATATAGTAACGTGTTTAAACCGTTCTATATACAGGCGTTAAGCTAAGTTTTGCCGTAGGTTTTATGGGTAGTGAAACCAACCAAACGGGGGGGCGGCCATTGGCACGCCCGCTCTCTCTGTTTCGTACACTTCTCCCACCCGCGGCATTCTGCGCCAGCAAGTGAAGAAAATATTACGAAACTCGGAGGCTCGCCTCAAAAACCGGTCTGGGGAGTCTATAAAAGAAACCCAGGATCATCCCCAACATAACCCTCTTTTAGGGTTCGGAGGAATTTCCTTAGGAGATGCAACTCGGGTTAACATCTCTGCCTGTCTGAACACAGGTTTCGCTATGTCAAGCGGTATCGGTTTCGGTTATGCACATTCTTATCCTTGTGTTTTTTATAACACCTTTTATGTCCAAATTGGACCTGAGAAAGTTCTAAGCTTTCATAATGGGATGCTATAAACCATCCTTAAGACATTAAATGCAGTTTCTCAATACTTACAGTTAGTTAAAGTGTTGTAGTAGTTAAATCCTGCTGGAGCAGCTCAGCGAACGTCCTCCCGCCGTGAGCTGCTTATGCTAATTGCTGTACCCGGATGTGCTTACCTCTCCCTAGCCTGCGGCTAGCCTGAGGCTATATACCGAGGTAAAATATATATATATATGCACTGTCACAAGTCAGTACCCATCATGAAATTACCTTAACGCAAAATCCCCACCTTCGCACGACCAGGAGCCTCACTAGTGGCTGGGTAGATAAACACCAACGCCGTTATCTCAGAAGTGGCGTGTTGTTGAGTATTTCGGCGCGGAGTGATTGGTGAAGCAGCGTCAGAGGGCGCCCCAGGTGAGTGCATCCCGGTAGGTGGCGCGGGGAGTGCCGATAATGGGCAGGGGCACGTGACACCTGGGGGTGGTCTCAGCGTCCCGGTCAACTAACAAATCAGCGACACTGTACTGGTGGTGGTTGTAATAGTGGTGGTGGTGGTAGTTGTAATAGTGGTGGTGGTGGCGGCAGTTGTAGGGATAGTGGTATTGGTGGTGGTGGTGATGGTGGTGATGTAGTGGTGGTGGTTGAGTTGTTGGTGGTGGTGGTGTAGTGGTGGTGGTGGGGGAGTTGTTGGTGGTGTTGGTGGTGGTGGTGGTGTAGTGGTGGTGGGGGTTGTTGGGGTGGTGGCGGTTGTTGTCGTGGTGGTGATGGTGAAAGTGGTGGTGGTAGTGATGGAGTTGGATGGGGAGAGGGGTTGATAGGACTGTCTCCTACATGGAAGGTGCCCCATACCTACACACTTCGCCCACCTGAGGGTGACAAGTTCTCACCCCCCCCTACTCCCAGGGCCGTCTTAGTTCCTGAACGACACCCTCTGTGATACACCTTTTGGTGTTCTAGTGGTTTACATGATAATATATATATAACAGCTTATATCTTACATATAACAGTGTTCATATAACATACAGGGTCCAGACACATGTGAAGATACACAATTCAAGGCTATTTCAAGCTTTTTTTTCGATAGGAATTCAAGACTATTTTCATTTGGATTTCAGGAAAAAGCAACAATGGCAAACGATGATTTCAGACTAATTTAGATCAGTGTGGACAGTTCAATGGAATTCAAGGCTTTTCAAGACTAATTACCCAACATAGCTTAAATCTGATATGGGCATTTGAATGAGCAAAGTATAGCCGATGTCTATGCGGATTCCATGGGTGTGAGGGACATCCGCTACCACCACCCACCGCAACTACTACCGACAGACATGGTGATGGCGATAACGATGCCGACAGTGACAGTGTGAACGATGCTGACAATGTGAACGATGCTGACGATGTGAACGATGCTGACGATGATGATTGGTTGGTTGGTTGTTGGAATTTTACGTCCTGGCAACATCTAGGGTCATATAAAGACCGGTACCGGCTTGTGACAGTACACACTCATGGCGAATTTATAGGGCTGTCCCATTGGGAAATCAGGCCACCACCACTACGACCCGATATCCCACCCAGTCATAATATACTGACACTGAGCCAACCAGTCCTTGCACTATCCTAATAATGCCGAGCGCCTGGCTAGGAAGCAACAAGTATCAATTTTATAAGTCAATGGTTTGACTCGACCGGGAATCGAACTCCCGATCTCCCGCACGGGAGGCCTGCGCTCTACCGATTCGGCCACTGCACCCGGTTGCTGACGATGACGATGCCGATGACTATTACAGTACTACTCACATTTGTGTAAATCATCACAAATTCCCAGGGAATATGTAAATCATCACATATTCCCTGGGAATTAGCACCACCCGTTCGACCGGTTCGGGTCCTGGGCACGGCGACTTAGCTTCGTGCCGTCGCTATTTCACGGGAGGACTCTCTCGTTATGTGACGTCATAGCGGAGCGTCTACGGCGCCGTCACGTGACATGCCTGACTAAACCAACGCTGTCTCTCTTTTAGACACATTACCTTAAAACGCTGAGAGCAGCTGAACTCTCCAAGGCCGCCGCACTGCCAAGCGCTCAGCCAACTCACACAAACACTTTCTCCAGTAATAGACTATCTGGGGTGGTCGCGCGGCGGCGCAGTGATCTAACTTCCGCCCGCCACGCACCTGCGCCTGGCACGGCGCCGCTGGTGGCGCCACTTCCGGTCACGTGACACTGGAGGTTGCCCGCGCCCAGCTGTCTGCTGTGGACGTCAGTGCAGTTTTCTCACGTCAAATGATGGCTTTGTGAATGTAAGAAATGTAAGCAGGACACACTCGAACTGGAGCATTGTACGCGTGGGCTGTAGGTTTGGGACCGGCTTAAATGACGCAGGTTTACGTAGCAGTGTGTACCTGGATCTACAGGTGAGTCTCACAGAGTGCACGCTCCATTCTATGCACAAGTTACAGAGCAGCTCAACTTGCCAGACCAAAGACTATTACTTAGTATTAATATTACTGATCATATCAGGAGTTACTAGTACTAGTGATTATATCATTACTGACTATTAGTATTAGTAATATATAATACTACTGATTATAGCATGAGCTATATTACTGATTATATCATGACTTACTAACTACTACTGAGTATATCATGACTTACTATTAGTATTACTGGTTATATCACTTACTAACAAGTACTGATTATATCATGACTTACTATTAGTACGACTGGTTATATCATGACTTACTATTAGTAATACTGGTTATACGACTTACTATTATTGATTCATGCTGCACAGTGATCTGCTACCCACAACAGTAGTTCTCGTCAATGGCACCAGAGGGCAGGGTGGGGACATAAATCCTCTCTGAGACCTTCCTCATCGAGCATGCTACACTGATCTGCTACCCACAACAGTAGTTATCGTCACTGCCACCAGAGGGCAGGGTGGGGACATAAATCCTGTATGAGACCTTCTTCACAGAGCATGCTACGCTGAGCTACTTACCTACAACAGTAGTTCTCATCACTGCCACCAGAGGGCAGGGTGGGGACATAAATCCTCTATGAGACCTTCCTTACAGAGCATGCTACACTGAGCTACTACCTACAACAGTAGTTCTTGTCACTGCCACCAGAGGGCAGGGTGGGGACATAGATCCTCTATGAGACCTTCCTCACAGAGCATGCTACAATCAGCTACTTACCTACAACAGTAGAGGTGTGGTTAGCGATAGAAACCATCAGGTGAACCGCAAAGTAGCAACAATTGGCATTCCTCACTTCAACGCTACTTGTCGTATTCAGGTAATGAGGAGTTCCATACCATACCAATCAAATACCAATTGCATATGGCTTATATTTTGTCACGTAACCTCATGCCATCCTGTCATGTCTGCTATACAATGGCAACCAGGCAATTGACGCCATTCCAAAAAATGCCGTCACCAAATTGCATTTGGCCAATTCATTCATGCAAAATTGGCATGCGCCTTCGTGAAAACAATATACAGGACACGCGTATTTGTGGGGCGATAATGGCGTCCTATAACCTGGTAATGGTAATGTGATGGCGCCTCGTCACGTGACGCGCCTACCTATGACGTCATCGTGCCCCGACCTGCGACGCCCCCTGGTTCACCCTTGTGTTAGCGCTAAGTGTTTTACCCTGACGAAACATGGATAAAACACAACAGGACGTCGCCAGTAACGAGCGCACTGCCACATATTCCAGCAAAGCTGAAAAAATAATTATAAAAAAAACAACAAAAAAACACTGTCAAGTGGTAGACTCGAGAGCAAACGAAGGGAACAGTGTTCCTTGAGCAGGGCTCAAACCCACACTTCTGCCATTCTGGAGAGAAGGCCCTAATCATTAGGCTATAGGTAGGTTCCCTGATGTATTCAACTCACTAATGCTAAACTGTCTCTGTAGCTTCTTGGCTGTGAGGTTGGTGCAGCCGATTACCCTCAACCCCCGAGAATCAGGAGTATTTTAAATGGTTTACGCCCATAAATCATTCAAAGCTTACGAATACGCGGATACAGGCAATGCATTTACATATATACACACACTGTACAGGTTTGACTCCCCACAGTGTATAGTTTGTACAGAATCCTGGTCATGGCACAAGTATCACAGGGGTGTTGCAAACACAGGGAACATCATACCTGAAGCAGGACTCGAACTCACACTCTTGTCACACTGAGGCTAGGTTCCCGGATGCAATCACCCTATCTACGCCCCCCTGTCTATGCGGCTCATTGCCCGTGATGTCAGTGCGGACTACGACACGTACACCAAAATGGTGCTAGATCAGCCCTCCACAACCTAGGGCTGCTTCTCCTGAAATCCCTCTTACAGGCTCTGTCTCACTGCATAAGCATATGCCGACGTGTCTGACACGCGCTGTCATATGGCTGGAATTTTGAACATGCTAAAAAATACTACTTATGTCAAACATACCCATAACTTGTCTCAGAATTCACCAATGGGATGTTAACGAATACTACTTATGTCAAACGTACCCATAACTTGTCTCAGCATACACCAGCATACACCAGGTTACACCAACATGTTGGTGCAAAATCACATACGTCTGCATACGCTGATGCAATACGGCACAGTGTGACAGGGCCTTAACGGTGATCACGTGACCCTGCACGTTCTTGTCGTCACCTTGTACAACTTACAAAAGATGCTGAAAGCGCTATTAATAGAATCTATCCCCGGGGAGAGGGTGATGAAGACTCTACGCTCTCTAAGCAACACGATGCCAACAATAAAATATACCTTCTTATCACGGGTCTGGTCTACTAGGTATCCATCAACCAATTTTACAAATAATAACATTCTGGGTTTTGTTTTATTTTGTTTGTTTTAGGGGTCGGTTAGTTAGATTTTGCTGGGAATGCTTGTGTTTGTTGGAGGTGGGTATTCTTTCAGGGTGGATGTTTTTTTTACTATTATTATTATTATTATAATAATAATAATAATTATTATTATTATTATAATAATATAAAACGCTATTATTCGAAATGGGCACATTATTATTTTAAAATAATAAAAATAAGCATCGATATGATTACTGTTATTATCATCATTCTGTCTTGGTGGACCGTGGGATCGTGGGTTCGAACCCTGGTCGAGTCATCAAACCGATGACTTAAAAATTGATACTTGTCGCTTCCTAGCCAGGTGCTCAGCATTATTAAGATAGGGCAAGGACTGGTTGGCTTAGTGTCAGGATAATGTGACTCAGTGGGATATCAGGTCATGGTGCTGGCGGCCTGGTCTCCCAGTGGGGCAGCACTATAAAATCGCCATGAGTGCACACTGTCACAAGTCGGTACCCGTCCTGATATGACCTTCGATGTTGCTAGGATGTAAAAGAACAACAAACAAACAAACAAATCATTCTTATTACTATTATTATGGTTACTATTATTATAATTACTATTAGTACGGTCACTATTATTATTATTATTATTAATATTATTATTACATACCAACGCGAGTGCTCGAAACGAGCACTCATCTAGATTACATTTATCGTAACGGCCCAGGTTGCCAGAGTTGATTTACTAGCTATTTGCCGGCGCCTGTTCCGGTGGGAGGGTGTGTTAGTACACCCGGACACAGCAGTGACCAGTGAGGCAGGCTGTTAAAGGCTCCACATGCGCCCGGCTTGTTTGTGTGTTGTTTTACGTCCTAGCAACATCTAAGGTCATATCAGGACGGGCTCCCGGCTTGTTGTTGCGCTTCTTGTGAGTTGACACATTAGTGAAATAGATAGTTGGCAACTGTGTAGCCTCTGTAGCTGTCTCAGGTTGGGTACTTCGTGGTGGGGGTGACGGTGTGTATGTGTGGGTGAATTGAGTGAGTGAGTGAGTTGAAGTGAGTGAGTAAATTGAGTGAGTGAGTGAATTGAAGTGAGTGAGTAAATTGAATTGAGTGAGTGAATGATTTGAGTGAGTGACTAAATTGAAGTGAGTGAATTGAGTGAGTGAGTAAATTGAAGTGAGTGAGTGATTTGAGTGACTACATTGAAGTGAGTGAGTGAAGTGAGTGAGTAAATTGAAGTGAGTGAGTAAAGTGAATTGAGTGAGTGAATGATTTGAGTGAGTGAGTAAAATGAAGTGAGTGATTTGAGTGAGTAAATTGAAGTGAGTGAGTGATTTGAGTGAGTACATTGAAGTGAGTGAGTGGAGTGAGTGACTAAAATGAAGTGACTGTGTGAATTGAGTGAGTAAATTGAATTGAGTGAGTGAATTGAGTGAGTGAGTAAATTGAAGTGAGTGATGAATTGAGTGAGTGAGTAAATTGAATTGTCTGAGTGATGTGTGAGTGAGTAAATTGAAGTGAGTGAGTAAATTGAAGTGAGTGAGTGAATTGAGTGAGTAAATTGAAGTGAGTGAGTGAGGAAATTGAAGTGAGAGTGATTTGAGTCAGTAAATTGAAGTGAGTGAGTACATTGAAGTGAGTGAGTGAGTACATTGAATTGAGTGAGTGAATGAATTGAGTGAGTGAATAAATTGAAGTGAGTGAGTGAGTAAGAGAAGGAAGGACATTTCAATCACAAACAATTGGTCTTGCACTGCTCCTTGCTCTATCATAGTATTACGTAACGCCAGGCTAGGTAGCGACAAGTATACATTTTTAAGTCATTGCTTTGATTCAGCCAACTCAAATCCCACAACCAGCCACAAGGGAAGCGGGCACTCAACTCATCACATCACGACCATCTATTATTGAACTAAATCTGCAATGTTCTATTCATCACAACAACAGAACCCCCACATGACGTCATTCAGTGAGGTTCAAGCGGCCAGCGTTCAACCGCACCTCCAGCATCGCGCACCGTGTTCTCTGTGGCAGAGTGGTTAGAGTGTCTGACTTTTTTCTAGGTCAGACTCCTAATCTGAAGGTCGGTGGTTCAATTTCCCCGTGCCCCCACCTCTGCCAATTTGGATTTCCACCGCTGTGGATAACTTACAGCGTCATCAAAGGCCAGTTGCTCTCATCCCATGTCTATGTGGTGTGGGAGGTTAAAAATCCCTTCGGTCGGTAAAAGTGTAGGCTCAGGCTTTCTATTGACAAACTGTATAATGGTGAAAACAAGTCTATTCAGGCTTATCCATAATAGGCAGTATAAATCTTCAAGAGAAAAAAAAGAGAAAAAAAAATGAAAAAAAGGAGCTGGGGGACGCGCGCTGTGTGACTGGTGTCCGGCCTGGCTGCCCCTGCAATATTCCACTCCGCTAATTGGCGGACATGGATTGTGCGCACCGAATACCAGCCTCATCTGGCGACACAACCACTCCCGTCATGCATCTGTCAGCACTCAGCTCCCAATATCTCCGCCCGCTGCCACCAGGTGACACCACCGGCAGACAATGGCCTACCGGAAGTCGCGCAGCTACTTACCAATATCATTTCCGGTTATTGGCAATGTGTCCTCTCACTGGCATATTCCATTGTCTTATACCGTTCCCCAAAAGGTGTATTGTATTTGTATTGCCAATGCCATGGTGGAGGCAAGTTGTGATAGCGCATTTTTGGTGGGTTATTTGTTTTTTTGTTTTTTTTAAAAGGTTGGTTTTAAAAGGAACATTTATAAGGAATATTTGGACCCACACATGGGTTATGGCTTACGGTAATATGCATATGAGTGTGGTTTCATTAGGCGGGGTTCCTACATGCCTTGTCAGTGTCGGTAACGTAGGAGACAAGAGGCACGGAGTGGGCGGAGTGGGGGAAGGGGCGCAGGAATATAGCAATCAGATCATATGAGGTAAATGCCAGTGTTGCTAATGCCGCAAGTCCCATTATTCTCAATTCAACATTTGATTCCCATTGAATAGCATTTATTTGTTGTATCGAGTCTTTCACACAAAATGCTGCAATTGAATTACTTAGGGCTGAAATGATAGAATAACTAAATATATATTAGTTGTTAGCACGCGACCAAAGAGTGCTCATTTTGTGGGTTTTGTTCATGATTTATCTGTAAAACAAAGAGAACAAACCATATATTAGTTCTAGGATGCAACCAAAGAGTGCTCATTTTGTAGGTTTTGTTCATGATTTATCTGTAAAACAAAGAGAACAAACCATATATTATTAGTTCTAGGATGCAACCCCACAATGCTTATTTTGTGGGATTCCCCCCCCCCCCCATAATTTACAAATAAACGAGATAAGAGTCCTCCGACTTAACCATACTCTCCATGTGTTTGTTGGATATATTCTTGAGGAAGTTGCAAGGTAGATAATCTATATCATTCAGTGATTCACTGTATGTGTTTATCGGCGAACAGACGCTGTTCAGCTTTGCAATGTGGTGTGGCAGACCTGCTTGTACACAATGTACGTGTGTGTGTAGAGGGGGGGGGGGGTCTGTGTTTCTGCTCTCTGCCTGTTTTCACGGGCCACAAGTATTATGGGATATATGTGCCTTATGTGGGGAAGGTGACCTAGATGTCGACTTTGCATCCTGCAGCCAAACATTGCCCGACATTCGCCGGGGTTTTACTTCCTAGTGACATTTGAGGTCATATCAGGATGGGTTCATTTTCAACACATTGGTAGACAACTGCTTGCTAGACCAGTGCACCAGTTTGGACAGCCAATCAGGGGTTTAATCTATCTAATAAAGCAAAGGTTTGTGGTTGGGGCAGATAGGGGAGAAGGGGGCGAGGAACGGAGAGGAAGGAACGGAGAGGAAGGAAGAGGAAAGGAAGAAGGAGGGGAGGGGCGGGGAAGGGATGGGAGGGAAGGGGAGGGGGAGAGGGGGAGTAGGGGAGAGGGGGAGAGGGGGGAAGTGGGAGGGGAGGGGGGAGGGGGAGAGGGGAGGGGGAGGGGAGTGGAAGGGGGGGAGGGGGGCGGGGAAGGAGGGAACGGCAGGAGAGGAGGGAAGTTGGAGAGGAGAGCAGGACGACGGGGGGGGGGGGGGATGGAGGGAGACATGAAGCAGATCGGGGGAAGCGGAGGGGAAGGGGAGGGCAGGGGAAGGGGAGGGGAGATGGCGAGAGGAAAGGGAGGGTGACAGGAGGGAGAAGGGACGGAAGGGGACAGGGAGGGGAAGGAGACGGGGAGGGGAAGGGGAGGGAACGGGGGGAGGGAGGAGAGCAAGGAAGGGGAGAAGGGATGGGGGAAGGGAGGGGGAATGCAGGAGAAGGAAGAGGCAAGGGGAGTGGAGGGGAGATACTGGAAGTAGAGGAGAGGAGAGGAGAGGAGAGGAGAGGAGAGGGAGATGACTGGACGTGAGATGAGGGGAGTGGAGAAAGGAGGATAGGGAATGGGATGGGAGAGGCGGGGAGAGGGGAGGGTAGAGGCGGGGAGAGGCGGGGAGAGGCGGGTAGAGGCGGGTAGAGGCGGGGAGAGGCGGGGAGAGGGAGAGTGGGGGCCGGAGTCTGTTTACGCAAGTGCCGTGTCCGGGTGAGACAAGAATCGTCATGTTTTCTGAGCGATCCGTCTTTTATTTATCAGCATGCTAATGTGTGCGGGACAAATTGCATACATAAATGTCCACCTTCTCTCGGGTTTCCTGACAACCGCCCCCCCCCCCCAACCCCACCCTCACACACATACGCTGCCCAGCACCCACACACCCACACCCAGGCTCAAGCAGCCCGCTTCAGGAACACACCGCACATGGAAATGACACGAGTCAATTAGCCAAATGGCGCCATCTTCCCGCGTGTGCTTCGTCGTCCAGAAGAACGCCGGTTTACCACAGCCAAGTCACGTGGGCACATTAGGCCACGCCCCACGCCCCACGCCCCACGGGCGGGGTTCCGCATTGACACGGCAAGTGGAGAAGTGTCATTCACTCACTAGGATTCAACTACACATGAACCAAGTTCTACGTCTAACTTGCCTGTTTGCTGTTTTATGTCCTAGCAACATCTAAGGTCATATCAGGACGGGTACCGACTTGTCACAGCGTGTGCTCGTGGTGACCTTATAGTGCAGCCCCACTGGGATAGCAGGCCACCAGCATCATGACCTGATATCCCACTCAGTCACATTATCCTGTCACTGAGCCAACCAGTCCTTGCCCTATCCAAATAATGCCGAACGCCTGGCTAGGAAGCTACATGTATCAATTTTTAAGTCATTGATTTTACTCGACTAGGGTTCGAACAGACTGGTTCGGATCCCCCGATCTCCCAAAACAGGAGGCGGACGCTCAACTCATTCGGCCATCCCGTCTGGTATCAGCCCTGAAGATCAGGTGGGCATCTGTGCGGCTACATGGTTAACATGAGCCTGCGTTGAGATTATTGTAAATGTAACTGAAATCTTACCTCCCTGAGGTTTCCCCCCATCTCGAATAACACCACCCCTCCACGATCGTCCACCTCCATTTAGTTGTTATTAGAGTCCTTGATTAAGCAGCGAGAATTTCAATCGCAGACTGTTTTCCTCATTCCACTGCTTATTGCCCTCTCTAACATCGCCGAGCGCCAGTCTAGGTAGCGACAAGTATAATTTTTAAATATTACTTTTTAATACATAAAGTTGTTGGTTTAACTCAGCTTGGGTGTGAACCCACAACCTGCCACATGGAAAAGTCGGTGCTCAACTCATTTCGCCTTCACATCTGGAACATGACCCAGATGTTGTTAGGATGGGAAAACCCCATACAAATACAACCAGTGTCAATACAGTCCAGTGAGGACCTTGTTAAAAATATGAATAAAAGCATGGCATCGCAGGTCGGTCCCCATAACTCATACCGGGGCGCGGTGTCGATGAATTGTTAATGACGCGTGACCAGCAGCGTTCCTCTCATATGGACCAGAACAGCATTTGTTGGACAGAACGTCGGCAACACATGAATAAAAGATGCATCGCTCATGGCTTCGTGACGATTGACAGGCAACAAATGAAGAGAATATATTTGCAGAGACACGACGTACACAACGTGGTGACACACCCTGCCTGCACATTTGGGGCACCCTGCTCCTACCCCCTCACCCCCCCCCCCCCCCCCCCATTGTCACCCAACACATTTGATGGTCACAGTTATCTGCACGCTAATTTGTAAATGCCGCACATGGCAACAGTTCCAATCTAACCTTTTCCCAATATGTGCCCCCCCCCCACCCCCATTTTAATTTGTGTTGTTGTTGTAATATACCATATTAAGTGCTATTGCTATGGGCACTACTAGCTGTAGGGCGGAGAGTTTAGGTTCTGGATGCTTTTGTTTTTCAGAAATACAAAAGAATGCTATCCTCTGTATATGTGGTGTTCTCTGTGGCAAGAGTGATTAGAGTGTCTGACTTTTTTCTAGGTCAGCCTCCTAATCTGAAGGTCGATGGTTCGATTCCCTGTGCCCCCCCCCCCCCAACCTCTGCCAATTTGGATTTCCACCACTGAATATAACTTACAGCGTCATCAAAGGCCAGTTGCTCTCATACCATGTCTATGTGGTGTGAGAGGTTAAAAATCCCATGCGTCGGTAAAAGTGTAGGCTCGGGCTTTCTATCGACAAACTGTCTAATGGTGAAAACAAGTCTATTCAGACTTATCCATGATAGGCAGTATAAATCTTCAAAGAGAGATCACGTATGCGCATTAAGAGTGTGTAATTTGTTAGTGGTGCAGCTCCACACCGAATAAGGACCTTCCCAGTTTCGCTGGTCTCTAAATAAGGACTGGTGCTGAGACCCAGCTTGTCGGGTCACAGCTACAGTTTACATGGCGGAAGGTGTCTCGGTTAATACACATATGCCATGATACAGGAAGTGGTAATTGAACTAATTTACAAATATCTGCTAGGTCAATTTGATTTCCCTGCAAGATAGTTGTTTTGTGTGTTGTTTGTTGTTGGGTGGTGTGTGTGGTTGGGTTTTTTGACTGTCCCGACGGGCCTATAGGCGTTAATGGCCAGACGCAGCTGGCATACAGTGCCTAGAGCCCCTCACAGGTGGCGCCAGTGTGGCCCATGTCATACTACACAGAGTCAGTTAGATAGGATAAGTGCAAAACTATTACATATGGAACTGAAGTGTCCTTGTTTATATTCCCATAAGGTGTGTTGGGTTGTGGGGGGGTGTGTTGTGGTTGTTTTGGTGGGTGTGCCCTCCTGCCTCCCTGCACACTGCCCCTCCTACCTTTTTTTTTACATTTACCCTTATATTACCTGCATTATCCTGTACATACCTTTACTATTATGATTACCTGCATTATCCTGCTTATCCTGTATTATCCTGGTTTAACCTGTACTATCCTGTAAATATTAGCACTCAATAAAAGTGTTTTTCTCCACCCTCGCCTCCTCTTCCTTCCTTGTCGCGCATCATAGAGCACATAATTAATCGGAAGCTTTAACACCTTATTATATTCTAAGTCATCTACTATGCTGATCTGTTATTAAATTGTTCATCTATTATGCAAGCGGGCCGATTGTGTCGCCCTCTGCCTGCAAACGCAGTAACTTGTCTGGTGGCGCTTACTCACTCTGCCCGCAATCGCGAACAGAATTAATTACGTGGCTATAACCCTACGATGTTTGGTCGTCAGTAGGCGTGTGTTTATTGGTACAACATGAGTTTAAAGTGTAGAGTTTATGGTGAAGCATCCGAGATAAAGCCATAACTTCCGCCGGGTAAGCTGTAGCTGTGACCCGACATGTTGGGTCCCAACTATAGTGTTTGCTGAGGAACCAGCGGAACTCGGGAATACAACATATCCCCACACCGCTAACTCAACCATGTCTGTATGACTTCAGGAAATGGAGCAGGATTTTGTATGTTTGTTGTTGTTTTACGTCCTAGCAACATCTAAGGTCTTATCAGGACAGGTACCGACTTGTGACAGTACGTACTCATAGATACGTTATAGTGCTGCCCCACTAGGAGACCAGGCCACCAGCACCATGACCTGATATCTCACATTATCCGGATACCGAGCCAAACAGTCCTTGCCCTATCCTAATAATGCCGAGCGCCTGGCTAGGAAGCGACAAGTATACATGTTAAAGTCATTGGTTTGACTCGACCAGGGTTCGAACCCACAAACCCATGGATTTGGATCCCCCGATCTCCCAAAACAGGGGTTAGACCCACAACCCTAAGCTGACCCTGTCTGTATCCTTAGTACCAACCCGTCCCCTAGGCGATAATTGGATATGGTTCCCCTTCCAGTTTGGATGTGTACATATATAACAGACGGCGTGGCTGAAGGGGAGGGAGAGAGGAAGAGAGGAAGAGGGGAAGAGAGGAAGAGGGGACAAGAGGAAGAGGGGATGAGACAGAGACAGGAAGAGGGGGAAAGATGAAGAGAGGAAGAGAGGGCGAGAGAGAGGGAGAGAGGAAGAGAGGGAGAGAGGAAGAGAGGGAGAGAGGGAGTGAGGGGAAAAGAGGACGAGAGGATTTTGTTTTGTTTGTTGTTTTACATCCTAGCAACATCTAAGGGGGAAGAGAGGAAGAGAATGAGAGGAGAGAGGGAGATAGGAAGAGGACAAGAGGAAGAGTGGAAGAGGGAAAGAGAGGGAGAGAGGAAGAGGGGAAGAGGGAAAGAGAGAAAGAGGGGAAGAGGAAGAGAGGCAGAGAGGAAGAGAGGGGGAGAGAGGACGAGAGGACAAGAGGAAGAGAGGAAGAGGGGAAGAGAGGAAGGGAGGAAGAGAAGGAGAGGAAGAGATAGGGAGAAGGGGAGAGGGAAAGAGGAAGAGCGGAAGAGAGGAGAGGAGGAGAGGAAGAGGGGAAGAGAGGAAAGAGGGGAATAGAGGAAGAGAGGATGAGAGGAAGGCAGTCACATATATAGAGTTCCTTCAAACTACAGTTAAATAGATTATAACAATTAATCTAATATATGTATCCCTCGGCAAAAAAAAAAAAAAAAAATTATTGCAGAAACTCAAAAACCATCGGACTATGCAACTCTAAGCTGGGAAAAATAATAAAACGCCGATTTACATTCATCGGGGCCGTGTATTATATCGGCAACCCTGCCAAGTTATGGCCGGGCGCCCGCAGCCTCGCCCCCCGCTGATTACTGGGTGTGGATGAAGGGCGCTACCACTGGGTGCCAGCCGCCGTCTGAGTAAATCACGCTAGGTACCGGCCTGTAGAGCAAGCAGGTGAGAACGGAGAAAAACTGAGACTACGGAGAAAAAAACGGAGAACACGGAAAAAACGGACTACACGGAGAAAATGGGGGAAACGGAGAAAAACGGGGGAAACGGAGAAAAACGGAGTCCATGGAGAAAAAACGGAGAACACAGAGAAAACGGACTACACGGAGAAAATGGGGGAAACGGAGAAACACGGGGAAACGGATAAAAACGGAGAACACGGGAGAAAATGGAGAAAAACGGGGCGAAGAAAAAACGGTGGAAACGGAGAAAAACGGGGAGAAACGGAGAAAAGAGCCCTCAAAGGGACAACAATGTAAGGGGGTAATTTACATGGACTTAGCAACAGGAGGGTCCTACATACACGCGGGTATTGGTTAACATTTAGTTTTTTTTAATGAATAATGTTTTGGGTGGTGGATCACGTGATTTCATTTGTGTGTGCGTGTTTACGTGCGCACTGTGTGTCTGTTCATGTGGGAATGTGTTGGCATGAGTAAGGTTATGCGTGCGTGTGTTGATTACGTCATGAGTATTTCACTGAGTATGTCATGGTAATGGCATTGAGTATGTCATGAGTATTTCACTGAGTATGTCATGGCATTGAGTATGTCATGAGTATTTCACTGAGTATGTCATGGCATTGAGTATGTCATGAGTATTTCACTGAGTGTGTCATGGATGGGAGTATGTCACTACATTCATGCGACAAAAGGTTGGCAAAGCACGGACGCGGTGTATGTATACATGCGCAGGATGTCGTAAAACAGAGTGCGGATGTCACTAATGGGTATTACCGAAGCCATCAATACATAATGGCTGAATATGATAAGGGGCTGCAGGACAAGCCGACCAGCAACGTCCGGTCAAGGCAGCCGGGGAAGGCCCAGCAAAGGAGGCAATGCCGAGCGTATCTGGGTCAATCGCTGGAACTGGGCACAACACACATTTCGTTTCCATGTTACGATGGTAATAATTACGTTTTTCCTTTATTTGGTAGCAAGTCAAATAATTATTGATGCCTGTGCGTGTTAAATATGTTAGCAATACTACATGTATTTAATCTACCCCCCCCCCCCCCCAATGTATCAAAAGTATGCTTCTATGACTTTGTTCCGAAGTGAAAATGTTAAAACTTACACACGTTAGTACCCAGTTTCAGAGAATGACCTATATATTTAGATCACACAAAGGAAACAAAGCATCACTAAACAAAAGGAAAGTGGATACTTCTATTATATTTGAATTGGCCTCATCAGGAGCTTTAATTTGATGTGTATGATAGCAAATGTGCACCTCCTATGTTTGGATACGCTATATTAACCCACATACAGGACCATGAAGGCCCAGTCACACATACACGTTAGTCGACGTAGTTGAACGTAGTGGAGGCTAACGTAGGTGAACGTAGTTGAACGTACCGGCATCCATACTTCTCCGTGATAAGAATGTGATAAGAATGTGTGTGGGGCGTAAGTTCTGATTTAAGCTTTGGACATGTTCAAAAGAGAGGTATGTTTGAGGTAGACGTAACCTCCGTGATAATAACATACTCTAGCATACTCTAGCTTACTTCTTAATGTACTCTAGCATAGCCTAGCGTACTTGGACCTGCACAAAACCTTGGCCGTTCTGCCGTGGTCACATAGCCGTTAGTGGACAAAGTTGAACATAGTTGAATGTAGTGGAGGGTAACCTAGTTCAACATAGTTGGACGTACCGGGATCCGTACCGTAACGTATTTATTCGTACTATTAGGTGGGTCATCAACCAAAACCTGCCATACCTTAACATAGTTTAACGTAGTGATAGCACGTTTCACCCACGTTAATCTATCTACGGATCACTACGTCCACTCACGTGTATGTGAGCGGGGCTTGACAATGTTTCTGGGTTTGTACTGGGGGTAGAGTGGTAACATGAATTTTATTTATAATAACGAATGAATCATCTTTCTCTATGTTGCAGGACTGGTCTTCCAGCCATTTACACACCTTTTTAAACAGGAAACCTACCGTTAAACCTTTCGTAAACACCTATCTGAAGCGTTTGCAGATATCGCTCCTAGATTTTTGCTCCTTATATTTTGTTGTTGTAAATATATTTATTGCTCCAAATAAAGTATCTTACAGCCGCCAAGTGAGTGTTACTTATTATAGTTGCATAACCCGGTGGTTATGGGTTTGTGCCATAGTATTTTTTATTTTTTTTTTTTTTGGTCCATTAGTTGTCTAAGCAGGGGAAATTTCAGTCATAGGCAACTGGTCTTCCTCATTCCACTGCTGGTCGATAGAAAGCCCGAGCCTACACTTTTACCGACCCAAGGGATTTTTAACCTCCCACACCACATAGACATGGTATGAGAGCAACCGGCCTTTGATGACGCTGTAAGTTATACACAGCGGTGGAAATCCAAATTGGCAGAGCTGGGGGCACGGGGAATCGAACCGCCGACCCTCAGATTAGGAGTCTGACCTAGAAAAAAGTCAGACACTCTAACCACTCCGCCACAGAGAACGCCACTGTTGAAGATGAATATATTATGATGGTCATTATAATCTACTTTACTTTGAAGTAACTTTAATTTTAAAGGATTAACTTTGGAGATATTTGAGAAAGTGAAAACTTGTTTTCTTTTTTTTGTACATTAGTTGTTTAAGCAGGGGAAATTTCAGTCGCAGACGACTGGTCTTCCTCATTCCACTGCTCCTTGCCCTCTTCTAGTAATGCCGAGCGTCTGGCTAGGAAGCGACAAGTATACATTTTGAAGTCATTGGTTTGGCTCGACCAGGATTCGAACCCACGATCCCACGATCTACCAACACGGGAGACGGATGCTCTAACACATTCGGCCATTCCAAGTTAATATTGGTATGCAAGGTTAAATGTTAGACATTGGTTTTGTTTTCCCCTTTTTATCCATAGTACTATTAGTAGTATTTAAACAGAGCAGGAAACTGCAATCAATCCTTAACGCATGCACCCACGTTGATTGATTGGTCGGTCGTTGTTTTACGCCATGTCGGCAGCATAGGCCATATTCACAGTGAGAAGTGTTTATTTGAGCTCAACCATCGCTTTTGCAAAAACATACAATCAATTATGTGTTCAAAGACTCTCAAAAGTTGAAAAGCTCACAATTGTATAAATTGTGGCTAAGGAAAATAAAATTCCAATTAAAAGTCAATGGTTATATTGATCAAATTGATTTGATAAATTAGATAAGGTGGTAGAGACCAGCTAAAGGCTAAAATGTCTTTCTGTTTTACTTCAGTGAAAAGGTCACCAAGGATGCTGTTTGCAGTGTAAAATTCTTGGCGCGGGGCCATGAAATCCACACAACTTAATCAAATGCGGACTGACAGCCAATACATTCAGGGAGAGTGTGCACCATTATCTAAGCTGCTTAGTATGTAGGTGCAAATCTAGGTAAGTATGTTAGGGGGGTGTTCGATTAATATATAAATACATACATATATTATATAATTCATTTTATGGATATAAATAACGTCAGCCCCTTATTGATTCTCTCTAACCACTATAATCTTCCATGTTATTCACTTTGGAGCAGGCATTCTCTCCTCCCCGCCTCCTCTACACTGTGATCCAACAGTCACTCTGTTCACTTTCAAAACTAATGCTTTCTTCGGATTATGCAGCTTAAATTCTTTTTAAGTAAAAAAGTATTCGCGCCACATAAAATAATGCTGGAGACTGCTGGTTTTGCACGATAGAACCAGGCTTCGCACCTTGGAGAGATGCTTGTCCATTATGTAGAGGGTGTATTATTAATTTGGGTTTTGACACTGACTCGCCCACAGCAGTAAGCGTTGCCTGCGTTGCACCTGCCACAAATATAAAAGTCAGCATTTGTGTTCAACCGGGACTTTATTGCCAGGAATACATCAGGATCTCTTCTAGTATTTCAGTTGAGCCTTAGGGGGGGGGAAGGTTTGATAAAAGTTTGATAAATGACATTTTTATACACAGTGTAAAAGAAATAAAAAGTAAAAAGTAAAAATAAAAGGTGGAAAAGAGGGGAAGAAAGCACATAACTAAGGCCCACATACCGGAAGTCGCGTTGGTATTATGCAAGTCAAAGAGCCTGAAAACACTAGCCTCAAGAGGATAGCCGAGTGTTTAGAGTACCGGGCAGCTCGTGGGATCGATCCCCGACCGAGTTAAGTCAAAGAATGACGCAAACCTTATACTTGTGGCTACAATTCGTGGAACTTTGCATGCACTACTAGGCTAGGTTAGACTAGTTTGTCGGCTCAGTGTCAGTATTCCTTCTACACAGCAATACATCCTTAGTTAGTGCACTGGTCTCTAGGTTGTGTGTGTAAGATCAAATATAGTGAGGCCTACAAAATATGCTTCTGTGTGTATGTGTGTGTATGTATGTGTATGTGCATGTATGTATGTATGTATGTATGTATGTATGTATGTGTGTATGCGTGTGTGTATGTATGTATGTGTGTATGCATGTGTGTATGTGTGTAAGCATGTGTATGTATGTATGCATGCATGTATGTATGGTTGTATGTGTGTATGTATATATGCATGTATGTATGTGTATGTATGTATGTGTGTATGTATGTGTATGTATGTATGCATGCATGTATGTATGTTTGTATGTGTATGTATGTATGGGTATGTGTATGTATCTATCTATGTATGTATGTATGTGTGTATGTATGTGCATGTGCATGTATGTATGTATGTGTGTATGTATGTGTGTATGTATGTATGCGTGTATGTGTGTGTATGTATGCATGCATGTGTGTATGTGTATATGTATATATGCATGTGTGTATGTATGTGTGTATGTATGCATGTGTGTATGTATGTGTGCATGCATGTATGTATATATGTATGTATGTATGCATGTATGTATGTTTGCATGTATGTATGTGTGCATGTATGTGTGTATGTATGTGTGCACATATGTATGTATGTATGTATGTATGTATGTATGTGTGTATGCATGATGTATGTATATATGTATGTATGTATGCATGCATGTATGTATATATGTAGATGTGTGTGTGTGAAACGTCTATTATTGACTCCATACAGTGAGTGCACAGCGCTGTTAATGTTATGGCAAACAATAAAAGTGAAAATGATTATTTGAATGAGACCGGAAACTGAAGTGTGTAAAAGCAGGTGGAATGCCTTTGTTGTCGGTTATTACCTGCTGTACACAATATTCATCGTCCAGCTCAGCTTACATTGCGGTGTGCACCATACACCACAGCTACATCTACATTGTAGCCACAAGGACGACATGTCATACCGAGGCATTCAACTGATGCACATTTACAACAGTCACCACCGTACGGAAATGGCCGCCTGAGGGCGCCACGGCTGCATGCTCAATGGCGCGTACCGAGGCCCATAGGTGGCGCCACCAGCTCAACACCTGCAGCCAGATCAGTTTCCTCCTGCACGTCGTAAGGTCTCTTACCCGTGATGCCCTTTTGTAAGTTGTTTGTTGGGGTTTTACGTCCTAGCAACATCTATGGTCATATTATGACGGGTACTCATTCGTGATAGTGCACACTCATGGTGACTTTATAGTGCTACCCCACTGGGAGCCCAGGCCACCAGCACCATGACCTGATATCCCACTGAGTCACATTATCCTGACACTGAGCTAACCAGTCCTTGCCCTATCCTATTGATGCCAAACACCAGGCTAGGAAGTGACAAGTATCAATTTTAAAGTCATTGGTTTGACTCGACTGGAAACCGAACTCCCGACCTTCCGCACGTGAGGTCCGCGCTCTACCGATTAGGCCACCGCGCCCCGTGAATAGCAACGTAACCTGCTGGTGCCTGGCATGTATCCAGGGCAGGCCACACGCGGGAGTTCTAATAGACCACTCGCCGCCGCTCGAGATGGGGTAAGGAGAGGGAGAAGGTGAGGGAGAGGAGGCAGAGTAACAGAGGTAGCGATGGAGGGAGAGAGGAAAAGGGAGAGGGGAGAGGAGATAGGGAGAGAGGGAGAGAGGGAGAGAGGGAGAGGGAGAGAGGGAGAGAGGGAGAGGAAGGGAGAGAGGGAAAGAGAGGGGAAAGAGACGGGGGGAGGGGGATGGGAGAGGGGGAGAGGAGTGTGATAGGGGGAGAGGGAAAGAGGGAGGAGGCAGAGAGGGAAGGAGGAGAGTGGAAGGAGGGAGAGGGAGAGAGGGAGAAGGGGAGAGAGAGAGGGAGAGGGGGAGAGGAAGAACGGGAGAGAGAAAGGGGGATGAGAGGGATAGAGGTAGAGAGGATGAGAAGGAGATGGGGTCGGGAGATGGAAAGGGAGAGGGAGAAGGTGGGGAAGAGGAGGCAGAGCTAGAGAGGTAGAGAGGGAGAGGGAGGAGACAGGGAAAGGGAGAGGGGGAGAGGGAAAGAGTGAGAGGGGCAAAGGGGGAGAGGGAAAGGGAGAGGGGGAGAGGGAGAGAGGCAGAGGGGGAGAGGGAAAGAGGGGGAGGGAAAGAGGGGGAGAGGTAAAGAGGGGGAGAGGTGGAGGGGGAGAGAGAAAGGGAATGCGAGGGAGATAAGGAGAGGGAGAGAGGGAGAGAGAGAGGAATGGAGGTAGGGACAGAGGGAGAGGGAAAGGAAGAGAGGGTGAGCAGGATATGGGGTAGGGAGAGGGAGAGCGAGAGGGAGAAGGTGAGGGAGAGGAGGCAGAGTGAGAGAGGTAGAGAGGCAGAGGGAGGGAAAGAGGGAAAGGGAGGGAGAAAGTGAGAGGGAGAGGAGGGAGGGAGAGAGGTAGAGGGGAGAGAGGGAGACTGAGATGAGAGGGAGAGACGGAGAGGGAGATAGGGAGTGAGATAGAGATGGAGAGAGGGAGAGACGGGGAGAGGGATGAGAGGGAGAGAGGGAGGGAGATACGGAGATGGAGAGACGGGGAGAGAGAGGGACAGAGGGAGAGAGGGAGGGAGAGTGACGGAGAGAGGTAGAGAGCAAGAAAGAGGGAGAGAGATGGTGAGAAAGAGAAAACAAATGGGGAGAATCAGTGAACATGCCCTATTCTATCAATGCCGAGCACCAGGCTAGGTAGCGACAAGTATCAATTTTCTGAGGCACTGCTTTGACTCGGTTGGGGTTTCAAACCCACAACTGCCTGCACCAGATTGTTCTTACCAATTCAACCATCCCATCTGGTGGTCAACCAAGGTGGTGCGCATGAAGGAGATTATTAAAAACAGCGGGTCACAGCGCCGGAAGTGTGGCACAAGCAGACCACTGCGCTGCGTTTTTAATGAAGCTCTTTTAAATAGCCACTCGTAGTGCCTGTTGCTAAAGGCCGTCACATTACGGCGTATGGCGGGAGCGTATTGAAAACCTACGTAGGTCCTGCGCGTGCCGGCCTATGATGACATTTGGTGACCTTTCGGGTGGTTTTGAGCGTATGTGGAACCTACGAGGAGCGTACGAGGAGCGTATGAGGAGCGTATGGGAGCGATGGGAGCGTGCTGTGACATTTTTAGACAGTATGGCCATACGCCCTCATAGGTCGAGTTTTTTTTAGCATGCACAAACAAATTTGGACGGACGGATTTATGAAAGCGTATGGCGGCGTATGCCTCATACGCTTCACATAAGCCGGCATCTGGCGGCGTATGAGTAGCGTATGAGTAGCGTATGCGTAGCATATGAGTAGCGTATACGGCGTATGCCGACGTATATGACGTAAATGACGTAACGCGCCTACGCCGCCATACGCTCCCGCAAAAAACCCTAATGTGACAGCCCCTTAAGGAGAGCCGCACTTAAGCTGCACGCCGAGTCTTGACATAGAACAGGTGACATTCCGCTATACTACTCACACCTTCCTCCCACAGACGCCCAGCTCACTTCCAGCCCCACTTCCAGCCTCACTTCCAGCCCCACTTCCAGCCTCACTTCCAGCCCCACTTCCAGCCTCACTTCCAGCCTCACTTCCAGCCTCACTTCCAGCCCCACTTCCAGCCCCACTTCCAGCCTCACTTCCAGCCCCACTTCCAGCCTCACTTCCAGCCTCACTTCCAGCCTCACTTCCAGCCCCACTTCCAGCCTCACTTCCAGCCCCACTTCCAGCCTCAGTTCCAGCCTCACTTCCAGCCCCACTTCCAGCCTCACTTCCAGCCCCACTTCCAGCCTCACTTCCAGCCCCACTTCCAGCCTCACTTCCAGCCCCACTTCCAGCCTCACTTCCAGCCCCACTTCCAGCCTCACTTCCAGCCCCACTTCCAGCCTCACTTCCAGCCTCACTTCCAGCCCCACTTCCAGCCTCAGTTCGAGCCCCACTTCCAGCCCCACTTCCAGGCTCACTTCCAGGCCCACTTCCAGCCCCACTTCCAGCCCCAGCATGAGATCCAGGTATTTTCTACCTGATTCATCTTATTTGGTTGAACCATGTTGACTACTGTAGATAGGTTCAAAACAAAGATTAAAACCCAAATGCTGATTAATATTACCACTTTCACCCTGAAGGTATGAAATCTAAGTCATGATCACCATTATCAAATCTAGTATCAAACTTAATTCGT
>CM059197.1:3656887-3674308 GCA_030323885.1 Branchipolynoe longqiensis | reverse complement strand
ATAATATATATAGATTAGTTAGACGAATCTTACCTGGGTATAGATGATGGATAACTATTGTTTTACCGAGGTAGAAGCCTCGGTTAGACGTGGGCGAGGGAGAAGGAAGCACATCCGGGTCCAGCAATCTTTACCTACTAATTCAGGATAAAAATGATTCTAAAAAACAACCTAAGGTCAAGTGACCTCATGCTAAATTGAGTGATTGACTAGACGTGGCAGGGCGTGGTGGGTGGGCCCTCGCCCACGTCTAACCGAGGCTTCTACCTCGGTAATACAATAGTTATCCATCATCTATACCCAGGTAAGATTCGTCTAACTAATCTATTTTACCTCGGTATGCCGCCTCTGGCTAGCCGTAGGCTAGGGAGACCTTTACGTAAAATAATTTTTATCCTGATATTCTTGTTTTTTGCGCTTATTAGTCTTTATGATTATGTCCTTATAATGAACAATGAAAAGCGATTTTGTAGGCAAAAAGGAGGAAAAAAACCAATGTTTTTTTCCTAACTCACTCGTTCAGGTTTGGTGATACCTTCGCTATCAGCTGAGGCTTCTCTAGTCTTTTGGTGTATGCCTAGCAAGACGAAGTAGCGTACCATCCCGCGTAGAGCTAGGATCCTTAAAAACGAGATGGCCTTACATCATGCTACCTGACAACACCATTGCCACCGCGCGAGTAGTAGAGTGCGATGAGTACCTGTCTGTATTTACTCCCGCCAGTTTTAACACATTCATTTTCCATCGGGCGAGGGTATCCCTGGAAATGGCCTTGTGTGGCTTAATAAAGCTGACCAATAGCTGTCTTGAGTTTCTTATTAATCTTGTCTTGGATATATAATTTCGTATCGCAGATACGACACATAACTTGCGATCCTGAGTGAAACTGGACACCCCTATCGTAGAAAGGGTGTCACCTAATCGGTTTGATTTTAATAAAGTTGATAAATCAAACGTGGCCTCTTTACTGTCAATTTCTAGACCATTCAGCGACAGGGCAACTATAGTTTGGCCTCTGTGTCCAGTGACCAGGAGAAGCAAAACTGCGACTTTGAAACCTAAAAGTTAAACGTCCAGAAACTTATTTTCTGGCCATTTCTTGAAGAGGTTGAACACTAGAGAAACATCCCAAAACCTATTATATTTGGGTTTAGGCGGATTCCTCTGATAAATTGATCGTATGATCCAACAAATAACATGGTGTTTACCCATTGTTTGTCCATTAACCCGCGGTAGGATTATCGACAGAGCACATCTGGCAGCGTTAATAGCGCCATATCCTAGGCCTTCGTCCTCTAGGTAACGTAGGAAGAGTCCTACCTGGGATACTGTGGGAGTCATTGGCTTGACTTTCTTAAGCAGGCAATAAATACCCCATTTCTTTAAATACGTAGTATACATTTTCACCGTTCCTTTTCTCCACGCATCATCAACCAAACGCTGTTGTGTAATTTTGTCTAAGCCAAACTGTTCTAAATATTTATTTAAAAAAGGAATGCCACTAACGGAGTTGTCGACACGTTTCCGTGGCGTTCTAGTGGTCCCTGATGTTTGAGGTTTCCTCGGAATCTTGGGAAGCGAAGGCTGCTTTTGGCTGTGGCTAGTAACGTCGGTAGCCACGGTTGCGTGTGCCACTCGGGGACGATGAGTATGGCGTGTGTCCCCTCCATTTGAATCTTTCTGGCGACTTTGCTAATGATAGTAAAGGGGGGGAAAATGTAAAAGAAATGATGTCGCCACTTTAGGGAGAAGGCATCAATGTGCCAAGCATTGGGTTCCGGGTGCCACGAAACATATTTTGGAATTTTAAAGTTATTACGCGAAGCGAACAAATCGATCTGAGGTGAACCCCATGTGTGACAAATGTGTTTGAAAATGGATGGATTAAGTGACCACTCTAAGTGATCATGGAACTGGCGACTCATCTTGTCAGCTAGACAATTTTGTGTGCCTGGAATGTGATTAACAGTTAACCAGACATCAAAGGTTTGAGCCCAGTTCCAAATGAGAAGTGCCATTGCATTACATTTAATCGATTTTGTACCTCCCATATTTCTGACATAAGCCATAGCTGTGGTGTTATCCGTGAGGATACGTACATTATTTTTGGGTATTTTTACTAGACTGGTTAATCCCAAGTAAATGGCCCTTAGTTCTAGAACGTTAATATGATCGGGGAGTTCCGATTCTAGCCATCTTCCTCCCGTTGCTACATCATTTTGATGTGCTCCCCACCCTTGGAGAGACGCGTCAGTGGTAACGGTAGTGTCAGGCTCTCCCATTCTAATGGGATTGGGGGAATGGTCAAAGTGGTTTAGCCACCAATCAATGTCGGCTAGGCCGTTCTCCGAAATAAACATGGTCTTTTCAAAGTTTCCCTTTGCGCGGGCCAGCGCCAAATTTTTATCAATTTCGAGGGATTTTATGTGTGCCGCTCCGTATAGAATAGCTGGACTATACGAAACCATGACCCCGATAAGGACCGCGACCTGTCTAATCTTTGGCCTAGAAGTGTCTAACAGCTGTATCGCTGTGCGGTAAAGCTTATCTTTCTTTTGGCGTGTAAGCGAAACGGTCATAGCCGTGGTGTTCAGAATGAACCCGAGACACTTAAGCTCCTGAGTAGGAGAAAAAACCGATTTCTTGTTATGTATGAAGAAACCCAATTTGGTGAAAATGTTGCATAAATCTTTAACAGCGAGTTCACATTGCGTGAAAGATTGGCCCATAATAAAAGAATCATCTATGTATGGAAACATACAATGCCCCAATTTTGCCATGTGTGCAAAAATTGGTTTCAACAACTTAGTAAACAGACGCGGTGCGCAGGCCAAACCATTAGGTAAACATGTAAATTCAAAAAGTTGGCCATTCCAGAGAAAACGTAGGTATTTCCGATCTGTCTGGTGAATAGGAACGGTGTAGTACGCATCCCTTAAATCAACACTCGCTAGCCAACACCCTGGGGTAATTAAATCACGAGCTGTTTCTAAAGAAAACATTTTGAAATGTTTGTATTCAATGATTTCATTCAACTGAGTTAAATCTAAAATCATTCGGATTGAACCATCAGGTTTAGGAGTAGAGAAGATATTGGAAATATATTCCCCTTCAGTATGTTCAACTCTGTTGACAATGCCCTTAGACTCAAACAGTAGAACCTGGTGATCTAGCTGAGATTTTTCTAGTGAATTAAACTGATACGGAAAAGGCGCTCTCTTTTGTATAGGCAATTGTGTGAAAGGGATGTGAATGCCTTTAACAATATTCAGGACCTCTGGATTAGTGGTTAACTGTTGCCATTGATGTAAACAATTAGAAACATTCCCTGCTTGAAAAAGGCTTACTTCAGTTTGAGTTTCCTCCGTGACCATTGTAGGGTCAGGAGGCTGCACTGTTTGTGTGGAAATCTCTACTTGTTCCCTTGTTTCGGGAACTGGGGCTTGGGAACGAAATCCCTCTTGTAGCCGCGGTTGTCGTTCCAGTTTGAGGCCGGCCTGTCGCCTCGGCCCCTTCCTCGCTGGTTGAACTGGAAGGACGGTCCGCCCCTGAACGGCCTTCCTCCTCTGCGGAATCGAAAATCCGTCCTAGACTTTCTGAACCCTGCTGGGTTTTGGAAGCGACGACTCTTTGGTTCAGTGTTTTTAGCACTCTTGTAGTCGACCTCTACCTGTTTGTACAGGTAAGCTAGCTGACCCCCAAACATCTTGGATTTATCAAGCGGTTTGCTCTTGATAGGGGTAGGTCCGGAATACACGGTGTATTCCTTACCATCATGGTCCGTTACCTTGTTAGAGCGGGCAACCTCTTTTCCGGCATCTGTGGTGACCGATTTGAAAACGTTTTCAAATCTCCGATGGGTCATGTAGTTACTAGCGGCTGCTAACAAAGCTATGCCCCGGTCCATAACCCGCGCCAAAGACGAGAACTTGTTCTCTGTCTGCATCCTGTTAGCCACAGGGATAACAGACGTCAAGGCACCCAAAACTGCCTTATGGATAAGGCAGAGGGAAGTTTCATAACGACGGCGTTCGTCGGAAAGATGAATGCCGGAATCCATCTCTTTGAAAACCGAAGCAGGAATGCCCTTAACTCCTGAAATCTGCTCAGTCAACTTGTTGATGACTTCGATCGGTTTAAACGTAGTGAAATGGCTATTCACCGTTTTGCGCATCATGGTAGTGGTGCGCACTTTCTGAGCTTTCTTTTTGACAATTTTCTTGCCAGCTTTAACGCCTATTTTGGCGTAGACACCCGCTCGTTCCGTGTCGGAATCCGACTCGGTGGAAGAAGAGTCGGACGACGAGTCTGAAGAAGAGTCCTTCTTCTTCTTCTTCTTCTTCTTTTTGGACTTTTTGGAGCGCTTAGAGTTCGCTTTCTTTGTGAACTCGTCACCAGAACTGCTCACTGGGCGGCGTTTCTTGCCCCGCGCTTTCGGTTTCGGAACCTCAGGTGCCGAAAGCGTGTCCTCTTCGTCCTCAGAAAAGTCTTCCCAATCCTCATCAGGGATTTGGGAAGGATCTGGAAAGGTCTGCGCCTGGAAAAGGCGCATCTTCTCCTCCATCATCTCCGCCATTTTCGCCTCCCACCCCACTGGTTGAGGGGCGTGATCACTGTCTTGATCCGAGGCATGAGCCCCAGGATGTGGGGACGGCGGAGCCGTAGCCGGTGGAGACGAATCGTAATCCGTAGGGGGGACACCCACCGCTGCAGCGGGCGGCTTATTCCGGCGAGTGGCCATCGGGAACTGTAACGAAACCAAAGCGTTACTAACCCGGAATCATCTCAACTACACAAGTGTAAGCCAGTAAACTGGGTTGAGGAACATGGTACAGAGAACGTGTTTTGCAACGTGTCAGTACAGGCGTGAAGCTAAATTTGCCGTAGGTGTGTGGTAACGAAACCAACCAAACGGAGGGCATCGATCGTGAGATCGGCCCCTCTCTCTGTTCCGTACACTTCTCCCACCTGTGGCTACAGCGCCAACAAGTTGGAGAAAATATTACGAAACTCGGAGGTTCGCCTTAAACCGGTCAGGGGTGTTTATAAAAAACACCCAGAAGCATCCCCAACATCATCCTCTATTAGGATCCGGGAGACTTTTCTTAGGAAATGAGCAACTCGGGTTGCCATTTCTCCCTGTCTGAAAAACAGGTGTCGATAGAACTCAGTATCGGTTTCGTTTGTGCCAGCGGCACGCAATGTTCTATCCGTAAGTTAAAAAACGTACAAAGTCCAAACAGGACTGAAGAAAGTTCTGAACTTTCATAAAAAGATGCTATAGAGCATGATAAACAAAGTTATCGAAGAAAACAGTACTTACTTTTGGATAAAAGCAGTAGTAGTAGATAAATCCTGTGGAGCAACTCACAAACGTCCTCCCGTTGTGAGTTACTTATGCTAATTGCTGGACCCGGATGTGCTTCCTTCTCCCTAGCCTACGGCTAGCCAGAGGCGGCATACCGAGGTAAAATATATATATATATATATATCTATACCTGATGGGCATAACAATGCCTCCGTGAGGGGCAGTTGGCTCACTGGGCGGGGTGGTCGAGTGGTTAGAGCGCCCGCTCCCACTGGCGGCAGGTCAGGAGATCGAATTTCCACAATGGAATCAAACCAAAAGCTAAAGCTCCAGTCACACATAGCCGGACGGGCCCCGGATTTTGAGCCGGACCACCCACGGACCAATGGCCCGGACTCTCCCGGACCGCCACGGATAAAATCACTGTTTTCGTCGAATTTTGCCTCGCAGTCACACTTTCCCGGACGAGCCCCAGACGAGTCCCGGATGAGCCCCGGACCAAAGGCCGGACCGCCCCGTACCACCCCCGGACTGCCCCCGGAACAGCCCCGGACGAGCCCGGACTGGGCCGGACCGGCCCCTGACTAACCCGGACGAGGCCGGACCACCCCCGGACCACCCCCGGACTATCCCGGACCACCCCCGGCTGTCCAGGAGTGGTCCGTGGCTAGGGGGATAGTCTGGGACAGTCCGGGGATGGTCCGGATCAAACCGTGGCTCAAAATGACCCCGGACCCCCCCCCCCCCCGGACAGGCCCGGTCCACCCTGGACCACCCCCAAAATAGCCGGATCACCCCCAGACCACCCCCGGATCAGGCCGGATTGAGCCCGGATCGCAAAATCCCCCGGACCGCCCCGGATGTTTTAAACATTTTAAAACATCCGGGGCCGAGCCCGGACAGCGCCGGACGAGCCACCGATCAGGCCGCATCGGGGGGTGTCGGCACGGGCAAGCCACGGATCACCCCGGATCGTCCTGGACCACCCCGGATGGCAGTCCGGGGCTCGTCCGGCCCCTGATCCGGGTATGTGTGACTGGGGCTTTAGCAAATTGATATTTGACGCTGTCTTATCGAGCACTCGGCAGTACCAGGATATTATGTCAGGGGCCTAGCTTGGAGTTGGAGTTTTCAGGTGGCACGCAGACTTTCTCAGTGATGGAATCAAATGTTATTGGAATAAAACATGATTGAATAAAACACTAAAGAACATCATATATTTTAAAACAAAATAGCAGATATTTATAATCTCAGGTGGTGTGCAGTTGCGTACCTGCGTATATAGAAGCTTGGCCTCAGTATCATGATTATGTGACTGAGTGTGATATCAGGTCACGGTGCCGGAGGCATGGTATCCTAGCAGAACAGCACTATAAAAGCAGACACGCTTGCACACTTTCACAAGGCGGTGTTGGTCATGATATGACCTTAGACTTTGCTGTTTCGGGGTGTTTTTTGTGTGTCAACATGTTTATTACGCTGAATAATAAATTGTTGCCAGCACCGAGCACGGGTCTTCCGGGCATATGTGCTGTATAAGCAATTATACGAGTATAATTATCCAGAAGCCGATTAGCTATGAACTGTGTGCTCAATTGATATCAACTGACACCACACCAACTAATACCCAGCACTTATCTACTCAAGTGACTGATCAGGCCTTCTGCCTCGCCTGGTGCTGCCACCTGGCTTCTGCCTCGCCTGGTGCTGCCACCTGGCTTCTGCCTCACCTGGTGCTGCCATATGTGCTCTATAATCTATTATGGGAATATAAACAAGGACACTACCACCTTCAGTTATATCTGTATTGTTAAATTGCGAACCACAGCTAGTGTATGATATTGTTTAGTTCCAGGTTTGGCCACGCAGCGCCACGTGTCAGGGACTCTGACCTCAAATAAGCCAGCTGTCTGGTCGTTATCGCCTCCCGACCCACTCGGATGGCCAAAAGTGAATGTCATATATAATATTATATACATATATACACATACACACACACACATATATATATATATACATAGTTTTCTCGAGGTACTAGCCTCGGATAGTCATGGGTCAGGGAGAAGGAAGCGCATCCGGGTCCAGCAATCTTTTACATACTTTATAGGATAAAAAATTATCTCAATATAATATGGATACTTTAGTGTTTTTGTTTTGGCACAAGCAAACGTGATAATTGTGGGAGGGTAGGGTGGGCGAGCCCTGACCCACGACTATCTGAGGCTAGTACCTCGGGAAAACAACAGTTATCCTATTAAGTATGTAAAAGATTGCTGGACCCGGATGTGCTTCCTTCTCCCTAGCCCACAACTATCCGAGGCTAGTACCTCGGGAAAACAACAGTATATACATATATTGTATACATATATATTTCAGTCACACGATAGAATACTAGCCTCTTGTAATAAGTTAAATGTTTTAGTACCATGCAACCAATTACAATTGAAATATTGCTGAGATATTAAACCCCAATCAATTAATTATGTAGAGTTAGCCCCCCCCCCCCCTCACCCTTCCTCCCACCCACCCACACGCCTAGTTTCATATATATATATACACCACACAGCTGCGAAACTCAAATCATTTCCACTAGGGGGCGGGTGCAAGAAACTCAGGCTGATACTAGATAGAAATGTATTCCATACATCGAGTGCCCGCCGCCAGGACTGAAATGTGGCGCTGCTGTGCAGCCTCGGGGTGGCAAACGGGCACATAGATCTGCTTCACACTCACGAGCAGGCCGCTATGGATTTCAGAGGGAGGCGATTGGCCCTGATTTAGACGTGTGAGAGGGGCTGCTTCTAAGAAACAATTCGCCATCCTCCCACCCAGCCCCGCCCCGCCCCGCCCCGCCCCGCCCCCTACCGAGCCAAGACGGAACAAGGCGCCCAGTGCTCTCTCCGTGATCTACTAGCAATATAGAACACGGCGGCCTTAATTCGACTCCGCATCTCAAATGGTGAGGATGTGTATTATTATTATTAATAGCAAATGGGATGTTGTTGGTCATGTTATTGTTGGTGAATTTGGGCCCCCTCCCCTCCTCCTATACTCCCTCCCCTCCCTCCCCGCTGCCCGTCTATAGGGGCGCCCGGCCCCCGGTCGCCCTAAGCCAGCCGCCCGGGATGCCCTCACAGCTCCGGCCACTAGAGACGAACATTAATCTTAGCGAGCCTTTTAGAGAGGGGGTAAAGTCTTGCGCCTAGTCCCCTCATATAGCGTAAGGCCTTGTAGCCCGGCTGAGCCTGTATTGAGCCCTAAACCACCCGAACACACCATACCCCACCCCACCCACCACACCACACCCCACCCCACCACACCCCAACACACCACACCAAGCCTACACCCCACCATCCTCGGCACCCACCACACCCCACTCCACCACACCTACACCCCACCCCACCACACCTACACCCCACCATCCTCTGCACACACCCCACTCCACCACACCTACACCCCACCACACACACCCCACCCTACCCCACGCTTTATTAGGGTGGGAGTTTGTACCTCGGATGTGAAAGATGGCCTAGCATGGCACAATGCCCGCTTCTCGCGCTGATGTGGCTTGTGTTCGATCCCTACCCGAATTAAAACTGAAAACCAAAAGCTGCTTAGGGCAAGTCAGGCATCAAAGTTTCTAAAGCAAAACACTCAGCTAGAACTCACTGGATTCTAATAGGATTAGGAGACAACCTCTATAATGGAAACAGCGTTCCGTATTTAAAACAAAAGAAAAAAACTAAGTTTCACCTTTAGGTTACGAAACCTACATGTCAAATTAAAGCTTTCTATGGAAAACCAAATCCACCACCGCAACCCTAATTTAGAATGATAAATGAACCAAGTGAAGGATCAAATGAAAATTGACGACAATGAGGATATGTGTGAGCGTGAATGTAAGAGTGAGGGTGAGTGTGTGAAGGTGAGTGTGTGTGTGTATGTGAGTGTGTGTGAGGTGAATGTGTGAAGTGTGTGGGTGTTAGTTTGGTTGGTTGTTGGAGTTTTACATCCTGGCAACATCTAAGGTCATATCAGGAAGAGTACCGACTTGTGACTGCGCACTCATGGTGACTTTATAGTGCTGCCCCACTGGGAGAACAGACCACCACCAGCATGACCTGATATCCCACTCAGTCACATTATTCTGACACTGAGCCAACCAGTCCTTGCCCTATCCTAATAATGCCGAGCGCCTGGCTAGGAAGTGACAAGTATACATTTGTAAGCCAGTGAGTGTTAGGTGAGCGTGTGAGTTAGTATAAGTTTGTATGTGACATGGCACAGAATGAGGTGTGTTGTGAGTCGCTCTGAGGCTGAGGCTGAGGCTGAGGCTGAGGCTGAGGCTGAGGCTGAGGCTGAGGCTGAGGCTGAGGCTGAGGCTGGGGCTGGGGCTGGGGCTGGGGCTGGGGCTGGGGCTGGGGCTGGGGCTGGGGCTGGGGCTGAGGCTGAGGCTGAGGCTGAGGCTGGGGCTGAGGCTGGGGCTGGGGCTGGGGCTGGGGCTGGGGCTGGGGCTGGGGCTGGGGCTGGGGCTGGGGCTGGGGCTGGGGCTGGGGCTGGGGCTGGAGCTGATGCTGCGGCTTCCTATTCTTGCGCTAGACAGATAGATGCCACTCAGCTGCTAGAGGTGAATGCACAGTCAGGACGCCGGACATAGAAGCCGGGATGGGCACTCCGCGACGACAAACCTGCGAACCGTAAAGCCACCAGTAGAGAGCGTGACAACAGGACATCCAACTGAAGACAACCAGACGGGTTCGCGGAATGCGTTGAGCGCCTGCTTCCAATGTGGCAGGGATTCAAAATGCTGCCCCTTCATTACATATTGTGTGGCTTCTATTAGCTATGGGTGCGGCTTCTATTAGAGGGTGCCACACTGTCCCTTATCTAGAAGTGATATGGCTTCTATTAGCTATAGGTGTGGCTTCTATTAGAGGATGTCACACTGTCCCTTATCTAGATGTTATGTGGCTTCTATTAGCTATAGGTGTGGCTTCTATTAGAAGGTGCCACACTGTCCCTTATATAGACGCTATGTGGCTTCTATTAGCTATAGGTGCGGCTTCTATTAGAGGGTGCCACACTGTCCCTTATCTAGACATTATATGGCTTCTATTAGCTATGGATGTGGCTTCTATTAGAGGGTGCCACACTCTCCCTTATCTAGACGTTATGTGGCTTCTATTAGCTATGGATGTGGCTTCTATTAGAAGGTGCCACATTCTCGCTTATCTAGACATTATGTGGCTTCTATTATCTATAGGTGTGGCTTCTATTAGAAGGTGCCACACTCTCCCTTATCTAGACGTTGTGTGGCTTCTATTAGCTATGGATGTGGCTTCTATTAGAAGGTGCCACACTCTCCCTTATCTAGACGTTATGTGGCTTATATTAGCTATGGAGGTGGCTTCTATTAGAGGGTGCCACACTCTCACTTATCTAGACATTATGTGGCTTCTATTAGCTATGGATGTGGCTTCTATTAGAGGGTGCCACACTCTCCCTTATCTAGACATTATATGGCTTCTATTCGTAATAGGTATGGCTTCTATTAGAGGGTGCCACAGTCCCTTATCTAGACGTTATGTGGCTTCTATTCGAGAGTGCCACACTGCCATTCTCTAGGTGTTATGGCTTCTATTAGCTTTGGATGCGACTTCTACTGCCCCATTCTCTAGGTGACTTTTATTGGAGGGTTCCCACACTGTTTCCTTTCTAGGCTTCAACTGCTTACTGTCTGGCCCTAACACAGTCACCTGCAGTATGACATGCTCATGCTAATGTAAGCGCATGCACACTGACGAGCACAGCTCTGTGAAGGGAGTCTGAATACAGAGATTGAGCAGGTGCATCTCCCTATCGCCCTTTCTGTCTTGTTAGCAATCGTGGTAAGTATTGTGCACATAATGTGCATTCATGTTCGCAACTTACTGATGCAGGTGTGTAAATTATCATATTATCGCTCAGCACCCTGTCACTATTTAGAAAGAACGATTCACACTTACTCAGATGTCAGAGTTTCGGGAACGGGGGTGTGGGAGTAGCGACCATGTGACTACCAAAACTGAAGACAATTTTAGTAGGCCTACCATCATTTCATGATCTTGCTTTATCTCAGGATATAAGTGTGACCTCTGCTGATTACAAATGTTATGGTTATATCAATATATGTACGAACCCAGGGCCAAGACAAGCAGAGTCTCACAACAGCTCGAATAAGCATGAAGATTTCGACCAAATTGTTTGACAGTTACTCTACTAGATTTCCCACATGATGCTAAATATAGATGGGAATATCCCCTAGCAACGAAGGGAATTCCATCTAAGAATTTTCTCAGGGTTATTCTTAAGAGTAAACTAAAAGTTTGTCTCAGATGAATTCTAAGAATAATCTTAAGAATATTTTTACACTCAGAGTATTTTTAGCATGTTAAGAACTTCTTCTAAGAATCTTTATAAATACCGGCCTCACTAGGCTTGCGACCACTTGCGACCATTTTGGTGCAACTGTCTTACGACCATAAGGAACAAAAGTGATCGACGATCAGTGAAGATCAAATAGAGACATTTTCACAACCATTTGTGACCGCCCGGGTTTTTTGGTCGCAAGTGGTTGTAAGCCTAGTGTGACTAGGGTGTAAACTGGTGACAGACGACTCAGAGTTTTGGCTGACGGCCATGTGTGGGTCCGTTGTGTGCGCATGTGCACCTCCAGGTCGCTATGAGGCGGCACAGAGGTCTGTTATGACACAATACTTAATTCAACACACTTGTTAAAGTCACACCGGGCGCGATGGCTGAATCGGTAGAGCACAGGCCTCGCGTGCGGAAGATCGAGAGTTTGCGAGTTCGGTTCCCGGTCGAGTCAAACCAATGACTTAAAAATTGATACTTGTCGCTTCCTAGCATGGTGCTCAGCATTATTAGGATAGGGCAAGGACTGGTTAGTTCGGCATCAGGATAATGTGACTGAGTAAGATATAGGGTCATGGTGCCAGCAGCCTGATTTCGCAGTGGGGCAGCACTATAAAAATTGCCATGAGTGCGTACTGTCACAAGTCGGTACCTGTCCTCATATGACCTTAGATGTTGCTAAGATGCAAAACAACAAACAAACAAACAATGTTAAAGTCACCAAATCAGAATGAACTTACATTTTCAAAATTTAAAGTCTTGAGATATTTCGCGTGAAAAAATATACTAATACAATATATATATATATCACATTTGTATTAAGTAATACAAATTGGGCATAACTGCAATTTCAGTTATATCAAACCATTGCGATGAGCGCCTGAAGTGTAACTGAGAAAAGAATACAATGTCACAAAACACATGCGATTCTTTCTGGTTCTACCAGTCAGTACCGACCATAACATCTGTCATGTTGTGCTAACATCGTCACACAATTAGCACTGTAGCAGCCTTCAGCAGTAATGTTGGTTCTGTGCATTTTTTAGCGTTAGTGTATTGGCGCTATGAATACATGCTGTTAAGCACGAGAGTGTGTGTGTGTGTGTGTGTGTGTGTGTGTGTGTGTGTGTGTGTGTGTGTGTGTGTGTGTGTGTGTGTGTGTGTGTGTGTGTGTGTGTGTGTAAGAGAGTGAGTGTGAGAGCATGAATGAGTGTGACTGTGTAGGAGTGTAGGTATGAATGTGTGTATCTGTGCGTGAGTGTGAAAGAGTCGGTTTTTTGTTTATTGGGGCTTTACATCCTGGCAACATCTAAGGTCAAATCAGGATGGGCACCGACTTGTGACAGTGCGCACTCATGCGAATTTATAGTGCCCCCTCCACACTGGGAGACCGGGCCACTGGCACCATGACCCGATTTCCCACTCAGTCACATTATCCATTATCCGGTACTGTCCTAACCAGTCCTTTCCCTATCCTAGTAATGCTCAGCATCAGGCTAGGTAGCGACAAGTATAAATTTTGCAAGTCATAGGTTTGATTGAGCTGGGTTTCAAACTGCCGGCCTTCTGCATGGGAAGCCTGCGCTCTACTTGTAGAATGTGAGAGAGTGTGAATCAGGGTGAATGAGTATGAATGTGTGTGAGACAAAGAGACTGTGTGAGAGACAAAGAATGTGTGTGAGACAAAGAGAGTGTGTGTGAGACAAAGAGAGTGTGTGAGACAAAGAGTGTGTGTGTGAGACAAAGAGAGTGTGTGAGATAGAGACAGTGCGTGTCAGACAGAGACAGTGTGTGTCAGACAGAGACAGTGTGTGTGAGACAAAGAGAGTGTGTGTGAGGCAAAGAGAGTGTGTGAGACAAAGAGTGTGTGTGAGACAGAGAGAGTGTGTGAGATAGAGACAGTGTGTGTGACACAAAGAGAGTGTGTGTGAGACAAAGACTGTGTGTGAGACAAAGACAGTGTGTGTGAGACAAAGAGAGTGTGTGAGACAAAGACAGTGTGTGTGAGACAAAGACTGTGTCTGAGACAAAGACTGTGTGTGAGACAAAGAGAGCGTGTGTGAGACAAAGAGAGTGTGTGTGAGACAAAGAGAGTGTGTGTGAGACAAAGACTGTGTGTGAGACAAAGACAGTGTTTGTGAGACAAAGAGAGTGTGTGTGAGACAAAGAGTGTGTGTGAGATAGAGACAGTGTGTGTGACACAATGTGTGTGTGAGACAAAGAGTGTGTGTGTGAGACAAAGAGAGTGTGTGAGAAAAAGACTGTATGTGAGACAAAGAAAGTTTGTGAGACAAAGCAAGTGTGTGTGAGACAAAGACAGTGTGTGAGACAAGACAATGTGTGTGAGATAGAGACAGTGTGTGTGAGATAGAGACTGTGAGACAAAGAGAGTGTGTGTGAGACAAAGACTGTGTGTGAGACAAAGACTGTGTGTGTGAGACAAATAGAGTGTGTGTGAGACAGGTGAGCTTCTATCCTGAAGCTTGCATGGGAAGTCTGCCCATCGTGTGCTATTCTGCCATGGAGATGACCTACCAGGCCTGTGAAGCAGCACTGGTAATGGGCACGAAGTCAGAGGACTGCAGCTTCGGATCACGAAGATCCGGAAAACTGTGTCTGCCACCGTTGTGGCACCTGTGGACGGCATGGGTGGTGTGAGTATTGCACCCCATGAGCCTCACATTGATGTGACAATTCGATGTGCCGGAAAGCCTCAAATCAACCAGAGGATCGCCGGCCCAATATTGCTGCAGGTGCATGCATGGTGGAGGGCAGAGGTTGGCTTTTGCGAACATTGACAGTTAAACATGAGACCGTGAACATACAGCTGGTGCCATCGAGGCTGGATCTCCTAGCCTTGAATGTCGCATGGCCTCCTGCTCTCCACCGAGTCATGAAGGAGCAGCTCGAACGTTTGCCTAAGTTGCAGGTCCCGTTGATGTCATTTAATGGCCTGGTCCAGGTGCCCGATGGATATGTCTGTGCTAAACATTTGAGCATACTGTGGTATTGTTGGTTAGCAGTGGCCGGTATAATGTTGTTGCTCAGTGCTGTGTATATTTATTGCAGGTGCCAAGCTCGTTGTGCCGGATATCGATGTCCGAAGAGGAGACAGGGGATGGTACCGGAGAGCAGGGAGGCGGTGGTCTATGAATCCAAGGACCTACCCCCTCCCTCCCCGTTATTAGTTCATAAGGACACCGTTGTGCGGTATAAGCCGCATGGCTCAGTGTTGGAGCTGTCCACGGTTCCGTACAGGGTTTAGTTTGGTTACTAGCATGTTTGTACAGTGTCTGGAGTGTCTGAACCAGAAAGTTTGGGGATGAGCAGGGATTCTGTATAAATTTGCATAGTTATTTAGAGGTTTCCGAGCTTCCTACTAGGGGTAGTGCGTATTCTGCATGTTATATACACTTCTTTGGCAACTGAACCAAATTTAGGGGGACGAGCAGGGACGCAGTAGTTATGAAGTAGAATGAGAGTCGCTCGGAACCGCTGGAGCTTGCCATGATAGGGTTTTTAGTTACCTATTCCATAGCTATCCCAGGATGCCGACACTGACCTCCACCAATGTGTTATTGTACAGGGTTGGCTCACAAATTTCACCTATTCTTAATTTATTTAAATTATATTTTTTTTATATATATCTTAGAAATGTTAGTGATCCATCTTTTGCATTGCTATTCTGACCTGGCTTACCCTATTTTTAAAACTTATTTTGAGTTTCGGCTTAAGGCTTAAGGAGCAATTACAATATGGACACTAACAATCTATTGTATTTATCTAAAATAATATAGCAGAAACTGAAAACCATCGCAGTATGCAACTTTAAGGTCAAGAAAAATAAATACCTGAAAGCAGAAAAAGCAGTCGACACGGAAAAGTGGAACCGGAAGTGTGAGTGGTTGTGTCACTCATTGTGTACAGGTGGCGCCTGCGGCGGTAGGCATTCTGCACCCCATTGTAAAGTCGCCGGCTGGTGGTGTGAATGGTGTGGACAAGCTAAGAGAAATCAATACAGCTAATGAAGGAAAGTAGGTAAAGAGTGAAAGTAGGAGAGTGAGACTCCCTGGTTTATTATCTTATATAGGTTTCTAGAATCCAAGATGGCAGTGGTCACATGGGTTGATCCACCAATCAGGGTTCAATCTGTTGTATCCAAGGCCTTGTCATGCTGGCTACAGTGCCTTGTGGTGGCCAGTGATCCATAAATAACACCATGGGGGGGAGGGGGTATGTGAGGTGACTCCTCCAAAGACTATCTAAGAAGTGACACTCCTCTATACTATTTTACTATACAATTTCTATACCTAATGAGTAATAGTTTACCAACTCCACATATCCCTCATATGCCTTTGGATTTTATATATTACCATTTACCAATATATAGACAAGTTGCAATTTATTATAGTAGAGTTCACATCTATCCTCATGCCATTATATCGGAAAATTTTACACCATGGTGCAGATTGACAGTCAATTGGAGCCATGGCGAAATCTTGCACACCCTCTGCAAATTATTACTTTAGGCCATAATTAACTCATATCAACCGTCAAAAAAAGTCTCTACAACATTTCCATCTGAACTCAATATTGCTCCAGACTCAGAAGGAGAGAGAGACATCATTCGTTAGTCACGCGAATCAGATCCACATGTATATTACTACAAGTCGTGGCACGTGTTTACAAGCATATGAGGAGACCTTGCCTAAAGCGGGACTCGAACCCACTTCTCTGCCATTTCGGGGGGGGGGCGTTCTACCCATTGGGCTACCAAGGCTCCCTGATATAACAGGTCATCAGGTCTGGCTAATTGCGTCTTGCAAGGCACAGTGAAAAGGGCCAGAAGACAAGGCGAACAAAGGAAGAGGATATGACAATGCAACCATCCTACCTGTGCATGTGACATTTCACCTGGAGGGTTGAGTGCACACTAACTAGACCGATAATCCACATGTACATAGACAGTAAAACCTCTACAGATCGACCACTCCCCTATATGGATCACCCGGCATTATTAGGATAGGGCAAGGACCGTTTGGCTCAGTGTCAGGATAATGTGACTGAGTGGGATATCAGGTCATGGTGCCGGCAGCCTGATTTCCATGAGACAGCACTATGAAGTCGATATGAGTGCGCACTGTCACAAGTCGGTACCCGTCCTGATATGACCTCAGATGTTGCTAGGACGTAAAACAACAACAAATAAACAAACAAACATATCAATCACTCTATTTGGATCCCAAATAATCGCCTGTACAATAAATACCATTGCAACAAAATGAAAAACTCGCTAAAGCGACCACCTAAACCCTTTAAAGTCGGTCCCATGATCGGTCGATTTAGAGAGGTTTCACTGTACATGCATCCAGTGTCCAGTCATGGCCCGCTCAGCAGCCCCTGGTCCCCACGCACCATGATCACAGGCCGGGAGCGGCCCTTCAAACAAAGGCCTCCACTCGGCTCACAAAGCCTCCACTCGGCTCACACGGGCCGCCCTCCCAGCGTGACCGCCGTCCAGAGAGGTGCCCGCCTGCCGCACCCACCCGCCACGTCCCGGTATCCGCAGGCAGACCTGAGAGTCAAGTCGTGTCTGCCGCCACGTGACCACACACGCCGACACGTGACAGGAAAAGGCCATTATGCGCGGGGTGTAGCCGTCATAACGCCGGGTGATGGACTGAACTTGTGTGGGGGGA